>JAECUM010008168.1:0-81734 GCA_016617855.1 Megalonaias nervosa | reverse complement strand
GATGAATGATTTCAACCAAAGCCACTTCCCATTGCCCTTCGTGATCCAATTGGATGGCTTGAGGTAATTAGGCCGTGAAACAGCATAATGTAATTTTGGGAAACACATCCATGGAACTGTTATTGGGTAACGTTAAGTAAAACTAGTTTTTCATAATTCCAGAGTTCTGCTGTCCGAGGGGTCAGTGGAGGTCAGAGGAGTGTCTAATAGAGGATTGTTATTGTTGCTGTTTGGGTGGTGACTGTTGGGAGGGTGATTGACGTTGGGCGCAAGACTCCCGTTGTTACCGTTAGAGTATTTCAGGGAAGGATTTGGGAGAAGGTAACCGATGCAACTGCTCAGTAAAATGGTCCACAATTCTGTATCTCTTTGTTGCAAACTTAAATTCGCAATGGCAGCACCGGTGACACAAAACACCACAAAGATTTGGCAGGAAAAAAAACGATTTGCGATTTAGGTACACGTTCTCCACACCACAACCACAAGGGTTGCTTTTGTAGGTCTTGCACAGAAGAACTCGGTGAAGGAATGTCACTACTGTGATGGTTGAGGCTATGGTGAAGGGTATGATGGTCCCTTTTTTATGGTCGATGACTTGCGAAGCGTCGATCCAAGAATCAAAACTGGGAGGATATCCTTTCCAATGTCCTTTAACTTCTTTGACACGTCGTTTTCCCACTTTACGGGTTCTTCGATCGAGAATGCTTTCGATGTCGTACACTTCGTCTTCCTTTTTGATCACACGTTGTAACGCGGGGAAGTAGAACGTTCCTTTTAACACTTCCCCGTTCATGTCTCCCAATTTATAGACGGCAGAATGACGGCCACGCACTCGTCCAGTGACACGAAATAATTCGGCGGTCCAGTTGGGTAAGTAACCTTTGTCGAAAGTGTGTTTGGTTTTGCCAATGCGCACCCAATCTCCCGCCGTCAACACTTCACCTTTCTTGGGGACAGCCACAGTCGGGGACGTTCCAAACAGGCACACAAAGACGGTCACTTCGTTGTTGAGAGTCACTTCTTGGGGGGGGGGGGGAGGCACATCCGATGCTCCGAGGGTAAGATTGGTTGTACGCTTGGACCAGGTACGGTAAGACATCGATGTACTTGAGAGTGTGTTGATGCGTAAAATATTTCCACGATGCTGGGTTTGGTTTCGGGATTCGCGGTGGTGAAAAAATGAATGTCTCGTTTCTTCAATTCTTTTTGGAAAGCTTGATTCAGAAATGCGGTGCCTCTGTCGGTTTGCCATCGAAGAGGGTGACGACCGCTTTGTTTCAACATCAGGTTTAGGGCTCGCACTAACTCAGTGCTCGATTTGGAAGTCAATAGCACGACCCAGGTAAATTTGGAAAAGACGTCGATGACACAAAACAAATATTTTTATCCACGATTGTAGGTGGCCAAATGAGAGACATCGGCTCAATCGGCTGCCATTGATGATCGATGCCCCCCACTCGGGTGCGACTTCTGGAAAATTTTCGTCGAATGGATTTGTGTAAGGCGCACGTGGCTTGTTCATGTAACCATCGCTGCACTTGAGGTAAACGGACACTTTTGAATCGGGTTTTGACAGCACGATACAATTTCTGAACTTCTCCGTATCCTGCAGGATGGGCTGGATCGTAGTCAATGCTGGCTAACACATTCTCCATCAGGACATTTTTTAATATGTCATCCTCTTTTCACTGGTGCTGGTCTGAATGGGTGAGGTGGTGGTTTGGAAAGGGATTTACGTGTCCGACGTGCCACGGGAGTACAAGTCGTGGGCAGTGGTGGTATTGGTGGTGGTGGTGATAATGGGATGGCTTTTGTCTTCCTTTCATTTTTCCCTTCTGCTTTCCCTTCTTTCCTTCTGACTTCTGTCGAAGGAGGAGTGGACATAATCTTCTTAACCCAAGCTTTAATCTCTTCTTGTTGGAGTGTGGGTAAAGGGGTCACGATGGGAGCTGCTGGCGGTGTTCGAAAGACTTCTCGTGCCTCTTCTTTTTCAGGGATCTGGGGGGCTACGTCTCTCTTGGTCACTGGGGGTGGTGCTGGTAGTGGTGATGAACAATTTCATCAGGGCTTTAAAATCTTTCAGAGTCGGTGCAGCTGCTTCGCTTAAAGCTTTCTGGTGAAAGAGTTTCAGTCGTTGGAACACTTCACCGTACCGTTGCGATTTTTCCATTTCTGACAAATCGCTGAGATCCATCAACGATTGTAATTTGTGTTGTAACTGAGACATCTCGGTCAGATGAGGATTGATACGTAAATGCGTGGTCTGTTGTTCTTGCCAACGATGGAATTCCATCCATCGTTTGTAAGGAACTAAAGCCAGTTTTCGTCCTTCCATCAGATTCCAAAATTCACGTCTGAGATCTTTTCACTCCAGAGACCCCTTTTATCTTCTTGACCCTTTTTATATATCTTTGAGCCATTTGTGAAGCAGCTATCGTCGTGAGTCCTTTAATCACTGGTGCCAATATGGCATTTAGTATGGGTGCTAACAACACCTAACCAAATCCTCCGCGTTGTACCAACATCTTTTTCTTTTGACGGATGGGTATTTTCTTTCGGACCATTTGGCGAAGAACGTGTCGATGCTTAGCTAAGCATTCTTTCTGATGTTGAGACAAATATATCGTTCCTTTTAAGACATTCAGACAACATTCGCACACGGTATCGATGATGCCTTTGGAGGCTGTTTGAATGAGTTATTTTCGCATGGGTGGAGGGGCTTTGGACAGAACGGACAAAATGACCCAATGTTTGGCTAAACGAGGAGGCAGTCCTTTCCTTTTCTTTCCTTTACGTTAGAAGATGGATGGCTTCTGGGGGGTGACATCTTTGTTTGTTCCGGGGCACACACAAAAAATACACTGACGTTGATGACTTTGCACACGCCCGTTTATCTTATTTTTTGGAGTAGGTGGAAGGGTGTGTAACCAGCACTTTGACGAACTCTTGGTCTATCACTTCGTCAAATATGTGACGACTTTTTTCCTATATCGCCAAACAATCCTCCCCTTTGGTTGCTTCTCTTTTTCTTTGGGCGATAGTGTCTTTTCTGGGGTAGACGTGGATGCTTGGCTAAGCTTTTCTTCGGATGTCGGATCAAACGATGAGACTGTCCTTTCGATTTTCCTTTTCCTTTTTTGGACAGGAGAACGACGATGGTGACGGTGTGCACTTCTTTAAGGGGACAATCTTTTGGCGTTTAGGAGCACAAAAACACTGATAGCCATCGTTTGTCCCATTTCTTCTTTATAGTGGAACGCGTCGCCACTGATTGTCTTTACGTCGTATCAACTTGATGACAGGCATCACCCGTCGTGGAGGGGTCCGCAACGGGCTAAATCGGGACAGTTCTTGCTTGGATAAATCCAGTAAACTCTGTAACATGCCCGATCTCTCTTGCACTTTGATTTTGGGGGAAGGTACTTTGTGATCAGCTGCCTCAGCGGCTAAAGAGGTCGAGGGTGTCACCGCTGGAGAAGTTCCTGGAGACACGGGTTTCCATTGTTTCATCAAATGGGGAAGAACAGGTGTTAAATTGGGTTTTGGCTAGCATCACTAGCAACAGAGAAGTGGAAGAACCTGAGGCTACTGGAGACGCTGCAGGTCGTAGTTTGGGAATGTAAGTTCCTCTCTTGCGGGTAGAAGCTGTTTTCTTGGGTCTTTTCTGGGTCTTTTCTTTTTCTTTTTCTGAGGACTTTTCTTTTTCTTAGCCTGTGACCTGGTCTTGACACCACTGTTTTTTTTCTTCTTGGTACCATTGGGTCGGGGAGTGGCTTTTTTCTTGGGAATGACTTTAGGAGCATTGGGATACCATTTTAAAAATTAGCGAATGATGACATCTCCTAGAGAACCGCTACCTCCAGGTTTCAAAATGATTTGCTTTTTGGTTTGCGTGTCGATGCGGGGATCTGCCAGTTGCGTCAAGACTACTTTGTTTCTGTCAAAAAAGCTTTTGGTTTGATGTGGAATGTGAATGATGCCTTGCAGTAATTGACGTGCTGTCACCGTAAACCATCGCATGACTTATCTGAGACTGGCTTCTAAGAATCGAGAACGTACTTGTGGATTATCTGAGACTGGCTTCTAAGAATCGAGCACGTACTTGTGGATTATTTTCGCGACTGATGCCGTACACGATACGAATTAATGACGGGAAGATGAGACTGAAGGGACGTCATGGTGACAATGTGTGAGACAGATCAAAAGTGTTCGATTTTTGTGTACATTTTTTTAAGTCGATAGTGACGTGTACACGACAGGTCCTCCGTCTTGGAACCAGTGGTAAAACAGATGGGTACGAAATCGCAAATAATCGGGGGGTAGTGGGTTTTGAATCGACGAGTAAATAGGCGTGAGGGGTTTGAGTGGCATCGTCGTACGCATGAGTCAGCCAATGCGTTCCTAACTGTTTGGCTAACACTTGCACTTACGATTTATCTATAGGGCTTTTAAACAAAACCATGTAATGAGCATTGGGACTGATGGTGCGATGGGCTTTACTTTGTTGAAACAAATTTTGGGGGATGTAAATGACACAGGCATTACGATGACGCCCTTTGCGCGTAAACATGTCGTCGAAGATGACCAGATGAGTTTTGACTGGGGTCAGACACGATCCCGTCGTCTTCGACAGGAATGCCTTCCACAAACACGATGTAATTGCCTTGACATTCTCGCAGGAGCCTGTACGCCGATTGCCACTCTTTGTAACACCACACGATACGTTGAGGTGGACAATCGATCAAATGATGATTGTGTTCAATTGTGTTTGACAAATTCGGTTTTGCCTGAAGCGCTAGATCTAGCAATTAACATGTTAAAAGGATGCCGAAGATACAAGACCTTCCAACTGGCACGATCTAAGTTTTCGTCGATGACTTTGAAAGTGGTGGAAGAGGGAGCGGAGACAGCAGAGGTAGCCGTAGTGCAGGAATGTCACTTTTGAAACGAAGACAGACAAGACAAGGTTTTTATTCTTTTTTCAGGACACCTTTATTTCAAAAAATTCATTTTAAAAATGGAACACGAAAGACAAAAGGACATAAGAGCCAAATGGTTAAGTACATAGATAAAATACACATCAAAATGATCAAAGTGGAATATAAACAAGTCACTGTACAAAATTTTTGGTGACGAAGGTGGCATAGTTTGCCGCTTGTTTTGTCCAAGCCTCGAAACCCAGACTTTTCCAATCACGTTCATCTGACCTTTGAGGGTGTAAGTCACAAGCTACACACACATCTTCGTAAACATCTTCAGTGACTAAAAGTTGACGAATCCTTTTTTTCCGTAGAGGTCGAGAAGTATCGAGATGAAAGCGCAAGGCTTTTAACAGAATGAGTCTCTCGTGTATATTTAAAGGTACCACTTTCATGTTTTGAGTGGTATGTACTGTTCGTAAAGAGTCCACAAGGAATCGGCTGGTAAACGAAAACCCAGAATGCAAGTCACTAAGACGCACACCACACGTCGACCCAAATTCATTTAACACAGTGCTCGTAAAAAGAATTGGCAATCCACCACTGTCTAAATACTATCATTGATTTCCTTCCATGGCTATCGTTGTATCTTTAATGTTAACGGTCGTGGCATGGTAGCCAGTTTATATAACTCTTTTTGTCGGAGATAATAAATGTACTTTTTGCACAGAACTGATTGTACTCCGTCGACGTATCTAAATTGTTTAGTCACTAACTCACACACCACACGTCGTACAGACGTTTCCTCTTGAACCAAGATTTGTTCGTGTAAAAGAGTTTGGTAATCCTCTAACTCTTTCTCTGGAATTCGGTGTAGTATGGCTAGCCTGTAAGAAGTAGGATGAGTTGCAACCAAAGTCATCTGGTCCTCGGTCAGTTGAACAACGTCTGACCACTAGAACGTTTTCACATGAATCAGTCCTTTTATAGCATTCAGGTACCAGTGGTTAAACCATCGGCAACGTAACGGATGCAATTGTTCTTTGCGTTTAACTTGTATTTTGACAAACTCTCGGTAAATGCATTCTCTCAACTCTAGAGGCAAACCACCAACTCTCTCTTGTAAAGTATCCATCTAGAGATTACCGAGGTCGTGGCATGGTAGCCAGTTTTTATACCTCTTTGTGTTGGAAGTAATAAAAGTAGTGTCATCCAAGAATCAGGAATCACTGGGTCGTGGCTAATAGCCTCGTTTATATTTGTGACTGAAGTAGTGTCCTCCCATTATCAGTCTTCGTTTACTTTGGACAAGAGCATAGTTTAAAAATGGAGAAATGATTCTGAGTTTGCATTTCACTAGTATTTTGACAAACTCTTGGTAAATGCGTTCTCTCAACTCCACAGGCAATCCACAAATGTTCTCTTGTTAAGTATTAGTCCAGAGATTACTGAGGTCGTCCCACTAAAGGTAGGTAGTCACAGTGTGGAGACCACTGAGCATGTTCCAGGTAAGCGGAATCTTTCTGCTCCCACTCGTGAAGTGACACACAGCAACTGAAGTACTTGACTTTATCGCTTTTCCCAAGTAAATAAATCCGGCTCTGGCTAATTCTTCTGAGGTAGGTCTTCCCAGATATTTAGGCCACTTTCCTTGGAAGGTTCGAAAAGGACTTTCAAAGTTGCAGTATTCAGGCAAACGCACAGGGAACGAATATTCTTCTTTCACAGGTTCATTTCGATGAGGGTACGGTGAAATCTGTAGTAGTTTGCTCAGTTTTGGATGACATCCGTAGGGTGGTATTCGCATGGTTTCACGTGGAGGATGACATTGACAATGAAAACCAGTAAGGTGATAAGGTATACGATAACAAGTGGCATCGCTTTCTCATCCGTCAGGTTTGACACGCATAGCATTACTTTCCATGGTAGGTATTGTAGTCGTAGTAGTCATAGCAAAGTTTCCATAATGTGGTACTGAATCGCTGAGGTCATAGCGTACGGCATCCCTGCCATCGCAGGCACAGCATCGCACTCCACTTGAGAATCACCAAACTTGAATGGTGTCTGTGTAAAAGGATTCAGGCGATCGATGTAGGTGCAATTGACCGTGTCAAAATACAGCACACGATCTCCTAACAGTTCTAAAGTTTCGTACAATTTTAAGCGAGAATGGGCTGTTACGTGGGCCGCAATGATGACATTTCCAAATTCGTCGGCTTCTACAAAGTCCAGCTCTTTTTCCCAATTGACTAAGATCATGTCTTCACGGAGGACGTTCACGTATTTCATGTATTTGGTTTTGTCGTGAAGCATCTGGAAGTAGCGGGAAGGATCGGACAAATACTCCGTCTTGGGTAAACATGGTCGTTTTGCCATTTTGCCCCACCAGCAATTTAACATCACTTTGGCAAACGATCGTCGACCTTCGTTTTTCTCGACGTGATGTAAAGTGATGCCTTTCTGTACCAAGTATTTCTCTTTGAATTTCTTTTGGTCTTCGGGAGTCTGGCACCAGGAAGAATAACCCCTGGCTTCTTGTTTCAGTTTCAAAAAGTACAGCAAACATGTGGCATTCGTCCGTCCTCCATACAAACTATTCCGCGGGTTCAGAGGGTCTACCAGCTTGTAACTTCCACGATGCGTTTAAACTCGGGATTGGTTTTCAAACGGTGATCGTACTCGTGTTCTCACATTTCCACCACTTGGTATCCTTGCTGTTCTAACTTCAACCGCCGCTGACAAGTGGCCTTGTACAAGTCTTCCATGGTACGTTGTAAAAACAGAGTTTTAGTGTCAAGTTCAGGGTAACAGATGGGACATCCATGAAATAAGCAACCGTTAAACTCGTACACGATTTTGGGTTTTTCTAAGTCCCAGTCATCCACGGAATACGTTCCGATGGTCTTTTCACCTCCTCCGTTTCGGGCATGATGGATCCATTTGTCTTCATTGTCGCACAAGTAATGTAGCCAGCGTAGGGCTTTGACCAAATATTGACGTTTGACAAAACTGGTCGTTTGAGGGCGGATGACAGCCAGGGTCTTATCGGGCATGAATCGTTTGCGGTGCACAATGGAACACGCTTTGGCAATTGTACAGACTTTTTTCAAAGGATCGATCCCTCCGTGTTCCATGAACAGTTCTCGAAATTTTCCACAGCAGCGCCGTAAATTGTCCACGTCATAACGACAATACTTTAACTTTTCTTCCTGAAAGTCGAAGGGGTCTGAAGCGTGAGTGTGGTACCAAGCGTAGAAAGCTTCTCGTTGTTCGTTTCGCATGTTTTCGGGGTCGTAGTTGTGAGCATCAGGCAAATGGGATAGAACGGCGTGTTGATTAGCTTCGGTATTGAAAAAGTGCGGAAAAAACCTTTGGCCATTTCTGTCATTCCAAATGTTTTAGGCATTCGACTCAAAGGTATGATCAAGTAACTCAACGAATCTTTCAACTGTACTTGTCCCACTTTGATGGAGATGATTTTGGCTCCGTTCAAGGTGACTTTCGGATGTTCGGTGTTTTGTTCCGTATAGTATTTCAGAAGAAATGTCCATCGTATCCCGAGAAATTATGAGCCATCACCATGGCATAGCGATGGCAATCTCCGTAACGTTGGGTGTCCTCTTGGCTCCATGTCTTGTCGATAGGGTCTAAGATCCATTGGGCTAAATCGGCCAGCGTGTTCGGTCCCGGAAAGGTTTTTTCACGCCCTCCAGGAATCTTGCTGCAGTGAGGGCAATGACTAAAGATAGGCTCTTGGACCACTTCTCGCATGTTCGATGAGCCACGCAGAAATTAGGAATGTGAATGCCGGTCTCTTACATGCATTCGAAATCGAAAAAGATGAAATTCCATTTCTTCTGGTCATCTTCTTTCTCTTCCTCCTCTTGGGGTTAGTATTTTTGAATTTAGAATTCGTATTCCATGTCCATGATTTGGTGACAAATGTGACATCGTTTTTTTCCTGGACATAGGTTACCTTGGCATTATTGCAACGTATCACTTATCCACAAGTGGGACACAATCTCAGGAACTGACAAGCACTTTTCTGCTGTGAACCTTACGCCTTCAGATGTTGTTAGTAACAGTTGGGGCTGACAAAAGTGCGCTGACAAGCTGGGCAATGCACTTGATTTTGTCTTTCGTCAAGACAGGGTTTAGATGCCAAACATCTCTCACATTTCGATCCATAATGCTTGTGTTGCTCTCGATTGTTATAGCCATAGTCACATTTCTCACAGTAATAACAGTATCCCAGGAATCCGGTGATACTGGTAATGGCATCGAAATTTTCATCGTGATAATAGACGTTAATGAATTTTCCGTCTTTGAAATTTTTGCCTCGAAACAACAGAGGTCCACCCACTTCTTGAGGGTGTAGTTTCAAGGTGTAGCGTGGAGCTAAGACGTCTTGTAATTTTTGCATTTCAGGAATGCCACAGGGCGTGTTTTTGGACAGGCCAGCTTGTTGTAGCAGGAGTTCTGCGTCTCTTCGTTGTTTGGATCGCTTCGATTTTTGAATAATTTGCCGCGCTCTTTTCCATTCTGCTGTATCGTTCTTGTCGGCATACGTTCGTCCCAACACGATCGCACGGGCTAAACACATCTTGTCTTGATGTCTGTTCATTTGGACAATGCTGCACTTGATGCTACGAAGATCGCCCACTAACAACACCTTTTTGAGTCCGGTCCCTTTGGGAAGAGAAGCATGGGTCATGTACAGTGTCACTTTTCCATCGGTGATGTGAATCTTCTCTATGACTTTCGAAGGTGTCAATTCTGCTGGGCTGCTAAACTCGATCCCAACAGGCAACTTCAAACTGTCGTGATAAATGGTGAGTCTCAAGCGATCGTCTTCTTTGGCTTCACATTGCCTTTTCAGTGTGGTAACAAAGAATACCACACATCATGGATGAACTCCTCTGTTTTCTCCAGTGGTAAGTCGGACTTGAAATCTTTAAATTTCACCGTGTACGTGTAGGCTGTGGTTCTAAATTTTCTAGAGGAGCGTTTATCCGACTCTCGAATGTGGTAGTACTTTTCAAGGGTTACTGGTGGTGGACTTTGGTTTAACAAAGACACTCTAGGTCTGGATTCTGGCTCACTCATTTCATCTTCAAAATCGCTTTCATGAATATGAGCCAAGACTTCAACTACTGTGCGAGGTGATAGGTCACGTTTCTGCCTTTTATTTTCTTTTCCTTTCTCCCCGAATCCATTTCATCTTGACTGCAAAAAGTCAAATGACTACATTTTAAACGTCATGGCCCCCTTTATATCAAATGTAAGGTCAGTGTCTTAGCTATATAAAGGGTCAGTGTCTTCCCTCAGAAAAAGGGTCAGTGTCTTCCTTCATTTCACTCTCAATCCTACCAGAAAGATGGAAGACCCAAAACAGATCGAACTTCTGATCAGAGCTTTGCGAGGTGTCATACGATGGTTTTCTTCAGAGATGCCGATGGACTACTCCCCCTCCATTCGAGATAAAAGTCAAGATACTTGCTATATCTGTCAGAAGAACGGGCATTGGTCTTCAGAATGTCCACAACGTCAAAAAAGCAAGACAAGCGTCAAAAGAGACAAAGTTCAAGATACCTGTTGTCATTGTCAAGAGAAAGGACATTGGTCTTCAGACTGCCCTAAGAAACAACAGAAGCTGAAGAGAGAGAGGGGTTCCGAACAGGAAGAAGAGGGACCCTCCGAAAACGAAGAACCCATACACGTGCAGATAGAGAAGAAAAGAAGAAGAGAAGAAAGTGCAGAAGAAGAAGAGAGGAAAAACCTGTGACAGTGAAGAAATTCAAAAAACGGAGAGTGAAAATGAAAATAAATACGTCTATGAACTTTTTAAAGTGTTGTGTTGTGAAATTGGATTGTAAATTTGTACCAGAGAATATGCCAGAAAGAAAAACGTAGGTGTCTCTTGGTTTTGACTTTTATCATAAGGACCTACACTCACACACTCACACACGTAAATCATGGGGAAAAATGAATTTTGAGTTTACTTGATTTTAGCAAACATTGAGTAGTCTCCTTTCGAAAGAGGTGCGTGGCCCTGAAAAGGACCGTTTTGTGCTTTTAGGTTTTTTTGTTTCTTTTTTTTTTTTTTATTTTTATTTGGGGGGAGGGGGTAAATAAAAACAAAGTCAGGAACGGGGAGTAATGAGCTTTAACTACCTTATCCCTTTGCCACGGCTAAGACATACTTCTGGACCTGCTACTGTCGATGATTTGGTAGAGATCACTAGGGTTGGTATCTCAGGAGTAGTAAGTGTGTGGACAGGGTTGGGCTGTTTGGCTCGGGAAGGTCTTTTTCTCTTGGGTCGTATTAAAGAAGTCTGATACATTTGTTTCAGACTCCTTAACTCTGCCAAAATGCCTAAAAGCACCGTCACCGTTTGCCTTTTATTGTCCTCCTTCTCTCCTAGATCTTGTTTCTTCTCTACTTCTTCTTCTTCCTGTCGTTTTCTTCTTACCTCTTCTTCTCGCTGTTGCTGTTGAATGAGAAAGGTTTGTTCTGCTTCTTTCTGCTGTTGCAAAGATTTCTCCAATTCTTCTTTCTGTCTCTGTTTGAAATCCTCGACGTACGGTAAGGAATGAGAAGATGGTAAAGGTGCTGGTACCGGAACAAATTCTTGTGAAGAAGAGAGAAACTCCACTAAATCCCAATTAAAATCGTTCTCTTCTAGAAGTAGGTCCGTGTTTGCTTGGGTAGCCGCTGCTATGCCATCACTTCTCGTGTCCACGGCCGATGCACCCCAATTCATCGTCTTCTTAGTTTCCGTCATGTTCTAACTCTGTCGCATTGATTCACTGCGCACAGACGCTAGCGCACCTATATAGGGAATGTGACGTCACAGGTAGCTCTCTTCAGATTGGAAGACAGACTCCTCACTCTGACTGAATTTTATAACGCGTGTTAGGATTGGTGAAAGAACTCAATCAGTACATCAATACATTAGTTATCATTCGGAATATCTTTGGAACATATTCTACTTAATTGGAACTATGAGAATTTATAGAACTCTTGGGATCTTAGGAATTCTCACCATACAGGAAGTTATTCTTAATTCTTTCAGTTTGTATTTTAGGAAAATAAGTTATATTTTCAATTATATAAACTTTGTTGGTTATCGCTCTTTCATGTTAGGTAGTATAAGCGCTTAGAGATTGTAACTCAATATTCACATGAAACTATAATTGGTAATACCTCCATGAAAAAAATAAATGTCAATATTCCCATGAAACTATCAATGGTAATATCACCATGAAAAAAAAGTCAATGTCAATATTCCAATGAAATAATCTATCAAATGCAATATTCCCATGAATGACAATGTTCTAATGAAGTAATCAATAAATGGCAATATTCCGATGAAAATATCCACTGAATTCCCATGAATCAAAGGTAATATTCCTATCAAAAATCCATCGATGACAACATTCTCATGAATCAATGGCAATATTCCTATCAACAATCCATCGATGACAACATTCCCATGAATCTATCAATAACAATATTCCCATGAATCTATCAATGACAATATTCCTATGAATCCAAGGCAATATTTCTATCAACAATCCATCAATGGCAATATTCCCATGAATCAAAGGCAATATTTCTATCAACAATTCATCAATGACAATATTCCCATCAATCAAATCAATATTCCTATCAACAATCCATCGCTGACAATATCCCTATGAATCAAAGTCAATATTTAAATGAATCAAATCAATATTCCTATCAACAATCCATCAATGGCAATATTCCCATGAATCAAAGACAATATTCCCATGAATCAAATACATATTTCTATCAACAATCCATCAATGGCAATATTACCATGAACCTACATATCAAAGGCAATATTTCCATAAAAGAAAATTATCAAAGTCATTATGCCATGAAACTATCAATGACAATATTCCACTGAAACAATCTATCTAATGCAATATTCTCATGAAAGAATATATTAATGGCAATCATCTCGTGAAAAAATCTATCAGTGACTATAATCTCGTGGAAAAAAATTGATCAATGACTATTATCTTGTGAAAAATCTATAAATGACTATCATCTAGTGGAAAAAAGTCTATCAATGACTAACATCTCGTGGAAAAATCTATCAATGACTAACATCTCGTGGAAAAATCTATCAATGACTATCTTATCATCTTCTCATGAAAGAATCTCTCAATGACTATTCTCATCAAATAATCCATCAATAGCTACTTTCTCATGAAAAAATCTATCAATGACTATCTTCACATGGAAGAATGTATCAGTGATTACTTTCCCTACTTTTCACCCGAAATAGTATATGATTCTACATACGTTGGTGACCATTTGGCTTTTCCACATAATAAATGTATTCTTCACAAAAAACAAAAACAAAACACATTAATCTTTGATGTCCACCTTGCCACATGCGTTTGTATATAATGTATGTGACAGTCAGTTTGTTCATGAGTTCATCGATGTAACTGAATTCCTGCAATGACCTTTGACCCAGCGCCAACTAGGTCTTATTTTCAACCTGTTGACACTGACGTGAACATGCTGGTGATAAGGTTTCTAGCATTTTCGCTCAGAAGTAATTGCATATTGCAAGAAGCGTTTTCGTGAAAATCTTTTATCAATGGACCGATGTGTTAAAGAGGAGTAGTGATAACAATATTTTTAGACGACTAATATGGATGCAGAGCTCAGCATTATTTATATTCAGAACCAGGAACACATAATTATTGTATTTTAGTGAAAATCCCATGTTGTTCTGATTATCCATTAAGGAAATGTAGCCAAAGTTTTTTTTTGGTAATTGGCCTCCGTGGCGACCATTTTGTGGGGTCTGCTTAGCAACATTCTTAATCGGACCAGCTACTTATAGGACGAAATATTCTACTAAAAATCCTATGTCAATAGGACCAACCGTTCAAGAGGAGTATGAAAAGCATGATTTTCAAAATGGCAACTATACCAGCTACTATACCAGCAATGTTGGATGTCAGATAGGAATCATTATCGTTATGGTCAACAACATATCACACGACGTCTTTTTGGTGAAAACCACATTTTGATAAGAACATGTTAGGACGAATAGCGATAAGAAAGATTTCAAGATGACCGTAAGGGTGGCGGGATATTTGGCTGAGGAATACAATTTCATTTAAAAGAAACCAAACATCACAAGTTGTCTTTTAGTGTAAACCCCATGTGGATAAGACAATCAGTGTAAGAGGAATAGTGATAACAAGGTTTCTAAGATGGCTGCCATGGTAGAGGTCAGATTGGAATTTTACAATCATTTGCACATCATAAAAAGACTTTATTGAAATTTGCATGGCAATGCAATCATCTATTGACGAGGATTAGCGATAACAAGATTTTTACAGTTGTCACCTTTGCGGACATGTCGGACGTCAGATCGGCACTATTTTCATTTAGGACAACCAAATATCATATGAAGTCTTTTAGTAAATTCCTATGTTTATCACTCGGCCTAAATATTCCTGAGGCGAATCTTCTTTAGAAAAGCAAGTGTTCCAATTGAACATGACGAGTCATGCCCATACTTGGCGAGACTAAATATGTTGTTTTTACTTATCCATTTGAAATAGTTTTCTATTGAAAAATTTATTTACTTTAAGATATGTAGAAAAAAAATCTCTCCTTACCGTAGAATATTTTCCTTGAGCGTTTTCGTAAACTGTGTTATTCCATCGAAAATCGTAACCGTTGTCTAAAAGGTAAATATAAATATAAAAAAATATTGGAATATAAATAACACTTTGTGAAATGTAATTTGTATCGGTTACCTTATAATTGGAATTGTCACACGGAAAAATATTTATTGGGATTCTTGTGCAAAGTACTTAGAACATTGCCTCCCAATGAAGCAATGTCTGGAGAAGTCTTTCTTTTATATGTACAAAGAACTGTATAATGGATAGTTACCTTCCTGTCTCACCTGTCTCATCTTTCTCATGATTTATCTTCCATTCACGCCCGATTTGTCATATTTTAGCAAGAGGAAAATATTCGATACCATATACTGGGCCATAGCGTATAGTTACCCCTGTCAGTGGTGGGAAGAACTGTATGGTCCGAATGTGATTGGATGAAACTATGACTTACAATATATCTTGGATCCCTATCGCAGTCCATTAATTTTATTTCTTTTTTCTCCGACAGTTAAAGTATGTAATTGGTGTTTTGTTTTGATTACACTCCAAACTATATATATATATATATATATATATATATATATATATATATATATATATATATATATATATATATATATATATATATATATATATATATATATATATATATATATATATATACCTTACCGGGTGGAAAATATAACGTCACATACCTTTCCTATGAGTAAAACGGTCTCCGGCTCCGCCGTAAGATCCGAAAAAGCTGTCAAACCCACGGTATGTCGGAGTGTAGAGTTTGTTACAGAAGCCCAGGTGCCATCTGAAAATTAATTAATCGATAATTAAAGTCTTATTGATGAAGAATATGAATGGTCAATTCTACCATGGAGAAAGAGAAAGAGAAAGGGAGAGAGAGAGAGAGAGGTAGGTGGGATTGGGGCATACTCACTTTCCCACCATATGTGTGGCATATCCTAATTTTTTCAGTTTCTGGGGTAAGAAAGTGAAGTTCCCGGGCACATACTTCGGCTGATCTGGATATATTATTCCATGCTGTAATATACAAAGTATTTTTTTTTCTAAAATTTTATTTAAAATTTATATTTGTATTCCGCATGCGCAGTGAATGCTTTAAATAACGAATCTTTATTTCCAGCGAATATTATTTTGGATCAATGATTAGGTGAGATTAGATCGAAAAAACCAAAATACAAAAAACAAAACAAAAACAAACGAAAGAAAAGAATTATTCGCTCCCTCACAGTCACGGTGTCGCACAAACGCTACTCCGCTATGTCTGTGAAGCTTCAGATATGAATTTGCGAAAGTAAATGTCTTCTCTCATACCTTTGTCCCTTCCACTGACTCCTCTGCTGGGGTGCCATCATCTGTCAATCAACTATCGCATAACGGCGAATCCGAGCAACTGTTAACCAGCTGAATCACCATAACCGTATGACCCGTTACATAATCACGTGGTCGGGAACGAGCTTGCCCAACCCAGTACAGCAAAAAGAGAACATTTGTAATGTAACATATGCAAATTTAACTCTTTTGAACTTCGACATGTTTTTCATGAAATGTTTGTAATATTTATTAAGTAATATTTTTCGCTTAATATACATTTTTTGGTTGTAGATAAATATATATTTAAATGTATATGCCAAACATTATCGAGTCTTTAGACAGTTCAATAAAGAGTCTAAACCATGATTATCAAACATGGTATGTTTAAATTAAAGAACAAAAACACAGAATACTGTAACAGAAAGTCACTTTTAATTTATATTTACAATTAGGAATGATATTTACCTGAAGGCCTGTATGGAACGGGTAATAACCTGTCATAAACGCAGTTCGGGATCTATTTAAAAAAAATGCACAAATTTCATCGAAGTAACAAAATCACAAAATATAATCAAAGAAAGGCAGCCATATATTTAGGGAAGTCAAACAAATAATTAGTCTGAACTATCAAATATAATCAATCAATGTGTATTTATACTTTTATGGAGGTAAGTAAAGGTACAGAACTAGATATTAACTACAAATATTTCAAGCATTGGCGACGTGGACAAAGTGTTTATCTACTGGTTTAATTGACAGCTTTAGTATAAAAGCTATGATTTCTGTTTTCATGCAGTCAAAAAGTGTATCAAATTACAGTGGAAGCATTAAGCAGCCGTCATCATGATGAAATATTTCTTTAACGTACGCGATCAAAACGACCTCCTTAGGTCATCAACACGTGTTACCGATTGCAATGTGTTGACATACTTGCTTATGTACGTACATGTCAAAACTAAAAGTCTTACTCACGGGGTGCATGTTGGTTGGACGTATGATGAATTAAGGATAACTCCCTTGCCGGCAAGCTGATCCAGGTTTGGGGTATAAACGTCCGGATTGCTCCAGCCAACATCATTCCATCCTAAAATAGACACACATGCACATCTTTTTAAAAAAATCCTTATAATACGTGCCACCTCTGCAACATAGATTGTATTCGGTGGGTAAAGTACACGAAAGATCAAGTACACAAACATGGTCTTAAGTGATGACTTACCAATGTCCAGAATTCTATTGATTTATTTTTTCCGGAAATAGATTTTAATTTGGGTTGCATTTGTCCTAAAATAAGATTTGACATGCATCATTTAAGAAAAGAAAATTTAAGAAGTTTTTGTCTTCATGTCTTTTTCCCGCCACATAGAAGATACCATGCTACCTTAGTGACCATCCGCATATTTGGCATAGAGTGAAAAAGGTAAGGAGAATCCTGCATTTTTTGCACCAGAAAATATATTGAACTATGATTGTGTTGTTCTTACCTCTGAACATATGCTGATAATGTTTTACTGTTCTGCAGAAAACTGTTTTAGAAAAATGTTAATAGAATGATCTGACAGACCAATGAGTATTTCATGTGGGCGGTGGTTGGGACTAATTCTAAATCTGTATCCGAATATAAACCGCTTGAAAGACTGCGTTTTAAATAATGGAGTCTGGCATACGTAGACATATTTTCTGTCCCAGGTTTATTCATCAACCATTTTATTTCATTTCCTTATTAGTATTAAAAGCTAAAAATGTTCATTTTATGAGTGGATCAGAGTCTAGAAATAAATATTTTTCTGAGCTTTAAATATTTTGTCCTTACAATATATTGGCCCTTCTACTCTATTCTTCTGGCGTGTCTGTGACCGAATTCCAAATAGGCTTAAAACTCGCAGATATTTCAATCACAAAAAAATTAAATAAATTTAATTTCAGCGATATATTTAAGATTTATCTGTATTTATATACACTTGCACACTTCCCCGGCCAACTGCCCTCTGTATAGTCTTTCTTTCATTGTTTTACCGGATTTGAGATGGTGTTGGTGGCTCGTGACCAGAAAGGCGAGGGTTCATTTCCAACCATTGGTTCATCTCAAATCGGCTTCTGTGTTATGCGTTTGAGCAAGTTACTTTAACCTTCATTTGTTGCTGAACCAAATCTTTAATGCTGATTATGAATATAAATCGGATGGAGCACTAGAACAGGCCGACAGGAAACATGTAGATAAGATGGAATAGAAAGAGGTAATAGGCTGTGTGAAAGATGAAGAACGAGTAATACACAAATGCGAGACCAATTACACTTTTTTTTATGGGTGTGTCCTTGTATATTTGTAACAGAGTGAATTTTGCAAATGTCATTGTAACATATATCAATTTTAAATTTATGTATATGATTAAGCAACGGGTTAAATCTGTGGCATGAATAATGATGCTAGCTCTTGAGTACCTCTTGTAGGGGCTAGATTGTTTATTAATGAGGTTCCGTTTGATAAATATGTCAGGCAAAACTGGTCAAGGGGTAAAGATTGGGTTTTGTTTTTCGAAATGTCAAGGGTTGAAATGTATATTGTATATTTAATTGCGTAAAACTGGTGGAAATATTAAAAATTTTCACATTATGCAGGTGTACATTTTTGCATTGAATGTAACCTTTTTCAATGTTCATTTTATGATAAGCAACGAGCCACCTTGAAGTCAGTCATGCTACAACTTAATCGATTTCACACTGAAATGAGTTTTCTACGCTGTATTGGACACCTGATGGATGGCTGTGGTCTTCGAGAGATGCGTACAATTGTATATGACAGCAATTCAGTTATACACATGTTGGAGCCATTGCAAGAGCTAGGAACGGTCAATTTCTTGTGGATGCTGCATTGAATATTCTTCTTTTGGAAGCAACATGGAAGCTTTTAGAAGTGGTCTGAAGGGTAGACCTGCAAATATGTTAATGAGGAAATAATGACAACAGATGACACTTAGTTTGCATCTGGAGAAGAGAAATCAACGCTTTGATGCCTGAAGCCTAGCATATTTTTAAGGCAGTGATATGACTGAAGATGTGGAAACAATCCTGTTTATATCAAACAAGTTGGAGAGTACAAACGAACAGACCAAATGCAGCAGAACAAGCCTATTATGGATGCAGTATGTGGACATGATTGACAGTCTAAAGAGTTTCCTAAGCGGAGAACGAACGGCCAGCTGAAATCTCCGCTTGTCTTCCATGAGGCAGATGTTCCCTTTTTGATGCAGAAGGGTATAATCTCCATACAAAGAAAGTTCATGTTTATCTTCAAGAAATGACAAATCTTGAAACAACTCATCCAAGAGTATATGAAGCCTTTATTAAAGGATACCATGCAGTACGACATAGTAAAAGGTTCTGGTGAGGCTTTTCCACTCGCTACGTAATTGAGCAAGTGCTGGTGCGTAGTATTAAGACCATTGGAGAATTTACCAGAGGTAGAGTTATATCAAGACTTCAAAGGCTTGTCTGGGTCAACTCAGTTTGAGCTTGCACTGATATCAACCATGCCATGCAAGAATTTGCAGGATCAGACCAGTGACCAAGACAAGGATACGTGTAATGCAAGGGAAAGAGAGACTGCATAGAATGTCTTGAAATAGTTGGATGTGACATCATACATGCACCTGGAGATGCAGATATTTTTATTTTGCAGACTGCAGTTGCTGCAGCCACTGGAAGAGTTGTAATGGTTGTATATGTTGACACACTGACATACCTGTGCTCCTTTTTATCATGTCAGAATGAAAAGCAGAGATAGTAGTAGTAACCCAAGCGTACATCTAGGAATGGCAGAAGTTGGAATATCAAAAGCACCAAGACTTCCTTAGGCATCGCAACATGTAAAATCTCTTCTTCATTCATACTCTGCTCAGTTGTCCTACAACGATCAATCTGCATGGAAATGGGAAAGGTGTTAGACTCATAAAGATCAGACAGCTTGAAGAGTATGCAGAGGTTTTCAACAACTCTAACTCTGCTGCTGATGATGTGATTTTGCTTGGAGAAAAAGTCTTGGTTGTTATTTGCAGGAGTATTTCAACCGATACCTTACATGTGCTTCGCTATAAGCGTTTCTGTGAGAAGGCAACATTTGTCCTGTTGAGGTCACTGCCTTCAAACATCTGCTTCAGCCAAACACCACTCGCCTCATGTCTACAATCAAGTTCAAGTCTGGCACGGTAATGACAAATTTATAACCGCATTAAGAGGGGATGGAAAGAAGTCCAAGGAGATCTTAATCTTGTGGCCAGTGATGTTCAACCAGCAATAAGAAGTCAGTTGCAGATAATCAGATGCAATTATAAGACTGATTGAAGCACTACAAGATGCACATGCCGCAAACATAATCTTGAATGTTCGCAAACCTGTGGTTAATGTCGAGGTTCTCCTTGTATCAATGCTTTTCATATGGACTTTAATATGAAGGAGACAGACGATTATGAGGACTGACATGATGATTTGCATCATTTTTATATAGGACTGTTCCAAGTGATTTGTACAATGAATATTTGGATATTACGTGAGACAGCATGACAACAATTGTACCTAACACCGCTGTCGTCAATGTTAGTTTACGTATCCAGTAAATTATATTTTCTATTATCTTGCCTTAACAGAGTAAGCATTATATTGATGTTAAGTAATGTATATGTGCTATTAAAACCTGATTAAAAACTATTACACACATTTAAATATAAGTTTTTAAACTTAGAATTTCTTACAATGTATTTCTCTTTATCGCAAGTGTATTAAGCAGATACAAATTATTCTCTTTCTAATTTTTGTTCTAAACATATCATTAAAGCACTAACATAAATCCATTGACCTTTTAATGTTAAAAGTAGTTTGAAATCAGTGCACCAGGGACTACTTGTAAAGAATTCTGATACTAACCGATATGTATATATGTATGAAAGGTACATGACATTCTGATGTAAATGTTCAATATTTCCACCAAATATGTTTTCCTATACTTTTAGTATGCTGTTTTAGGTACCTTGTAGAAATGCATTGCACAAAAATATTGAGACAATATTCCTGGATATAAGTTTCAGGATTGAGTAGAATTAGATCAAGAAAATATCACGTAATCAGAAAAATACACTTGTTCTGGAGGTCTATGTTTTTTTCTGCGAATGTTCCTGACGCAGTTCCTGTTTGGCTAGATTGGAACAGCTGATTTGTTTACTGAATCTGTGAATTTCGAAATAATAATGATTCATTTTAAAGCGTCGTATTACATTATATTGCTGCCCGTATTATCTTCTTTTGACTGCATATATAAAAGAATTTTTACGCAGAATTTCTCATTCCTGACATTACACTGGAGCTAAAAGAGATACATTTAGTGATTAATTTATTTAATTTAGTATCATTTGTTGGAACTACCGTGCGGTACCATTTATTCAAAGATATTCGGATATTAATAGCTGTATGGAGTTATGGTGAACCATTCAAGGATATTTGGATTAAAATTTCTATTGGATTTACTGTGAAAATTCAAGGAAATTCAAATTTAAAAAATGAGATTCTTCTGTGGTATTGATATATAAGGACATAACAGGTTTCATTCAGGGCAAATGGGAATGACAGAACTTTCAGGATTTAAGAAATTCATTAACCACTTATAAGTTATTTTTAATTCTTTCAATTTGTGGTTTAGGGAAGTAAATTGATATTTTATATTATGCAAAACTTGTTGCTTATAACTCTTTCTTGTTACGTAGTTTAAGGTCATAACAATACATACATGCATACATACATACATACATACATACATACATACATACATACATACATACATACATACATAAATGTTAAGTGCGTAACAATTTAGAAACACTAATATTTTTGATGCAATATCATCATCAAGAAAATGATCAAAGATCAGTGCCATGCTAAGCCAAATGCTAATTAGCTCTGACTGCAGATTTGTATGATTGCAGGTATTGATATGTTTCGTTTTGACAATACGGTAGCTGACACAGTACTACTGTTCTATTTTTATTTTGTTTTTGTTGTATTTCATGATCTTGTATTATCCTGAATATGATTCATCTGATGTAATCTCTGTAGGACGAGAGAGAGAGAGAGAGAGAGAGAGAGAGAGAGAGAGATATGAACCTACCCAGATCGTCCGCGACAATAAAGAATATATGTGGTCTTTTGTGTGGAGTTACTGTTGTAGTTAAAATCCCAATTAGTATCAATAAGCAGGGTTGCATTGTCTTCTCCATTTAAATATTCATCTGCTATGCACGCTGTATAACACGACAGAACTTCCGAATATATCTCAAGTAAATCGAATCGTGTTTTAAAACTGCTAGAGTAATTCCAGGGGAAGACTGCCTTATAACTTGATTTTACCCAAATAAGATCCTGGGGAGTGGTTTATCGTCGTGCATTATGTTATAGGTTACAAGGCTGCACTCGTGTTGTTTGATCTAGTTACGGTTTCAACTCGTGTGGTTTTACTTGTGGTCACTAGACGGTTATTGCGTCTGAAAATTTGTACTGTTGATATTTGTGTTGTTTGACCGATTTACCTTTTCAACTCGTGTGGTTTTATCTGTGGTCACTAGATGGTTACTGCGTCTATGAAAAATCGTACTCTTGATATTTGAAGCAATGAAGCTTAAAAAGGGATTTACAAAGTGGAAAGCTCTAAATGAGATTAATGCATTAATCACTTTGGCTACCATACAGCGACATGTTGGTTCGTTCGCGGTATTACGGACAGGAGTTGGGTCACAATTATGTTTCCTGTATAATCTCTATATTTGTTTGTCAGTTCTGAAATTTCCACTGTATCCAAATCATAATAAATCATACCTTATTATAAGATACCTTAAAAGATGAATTCACGATGAAGTTTTTTCATATGTTATCCGGCATTTTTATACAGGCTGAACTACCATAAATAAAGTACTGTGCAATGGGTCACATTTTTCACTTCCAGATCAGCATCAATGCATCATTACTCACTCGCTGATTTCTCTCATGAATACCAAAGCTATGTCTTTCAGGTGCTATATATCAGTGTGGTAATGTGAAATAATCATGGTCACTTATGGCAAGTACATTCTGTATGTCTTGATGAAACTTGGGTATCAACACCAGACTACTAGACATTTTGCAAACTAATATAGCTCTTCCACCTCGTTCTAGATGCCAGGCTGGAACATGAAAAGGTATAACATGTTTCACTTAATCTTACAGACCAGTAAGATGTAGGTAAATGAAGTTAAAACGTGCTAGATATGGATATTTCAAAATGACATTGAGGTTGCAAACACAAGACGTAACAATAAAACTGACACAGAGACACTCAGAAACTTGAAGCCAAAGGCATGTATTAAAGTGGCTCTTCATCCCAAAAATATATGAGGTTTCTAAAAGTATGTTTATCAGATTATGCTCAACCATTTACATGCTAAATAACTAATAAGGTACACTAGCTATCATAACGTTTAACACAAGTTTGGATGTTTAAGATTAATTATTGGTGCGACAATTAGTATATACCATTACGCATGAAAGTTAGTTGACAATTACTAAATTTTAGAGATATTACCAAATTAAGCATATTAGTGATGGATATTGCAAGTGAATACCAACACTTATGTACCTTACAGAGCAACTATAGGTAGCAATAGATCTTATATTACGTTACGAGTCTATGCTCTTAAAATAAGTAACAGAAAAGAGTGAAGACAACAAGCTTTGTAAAATTTAACAAATAATTTATTTCCCTAGAATTCAAAGTGAAAACTGAGGAAAAAAAAAACTTACGGTATTGCGAATTGAATCCAAAAATAATCCAAGAATTAAAGACACGTGTCCTAGTAATGAAAAGTCCTGAATAAAATTCAGTTCAAGTCCCAAAGAGATGAAAAATTGAAGGCGATGACGTGTCTGTTATAGTCTGCGAAGTGCTGACGTGTCAACAGTCTCTTGTTGAATCACATAAATATTATTCCAGGTTTGAATTCAGCATAAATTCCAGTGAATGTCTTTATCCAAGAATTTTATCAGAGTACTTTTGTATTTCCAAAGAAAATAATCACTTGAATTCAATAATTTGAAGAAAATAAAATTCAGCCCAAACTGGACACAAGATAATACAACTTGAAGTGATAGATGGTAAAGCACAACTGGTAAAATCCTCACAGTTACAAGATAATATAGTTCTCTGCTTGACCCCAGGTCACAAATTAGCATTTTCTAAAAACAACCATTACCTAATGGAAAATAGCCTTCTAGAATGATCTAATGAGTCTTTTTTACTTACAACACAATAGCCTAATAAATTCACTTTGCAATCTCCAAAACCCTGACCCAAATCAGCATGTTTACCTGAATAATAATTCGGTTAATTTGCTCATACACATAGAGAATAATGAAGATATTATTATTTGTTTACATAAATGAATTTAAAAAATTAACAAATGTCAGTCAGGTCCAGCAGAAATGAACTCAATTTTGGACAAGGTCAAGTCCTACAACAATGATGCAGTTCAATAACATGTAATGGAATAAAAAAATTTAAAACTAACAAACAAACAATTAAATTAAATATACATAACAATTATCAAATAAATGTGTAATTCTGATACTCAAAGCTTGTACGCAGATATAGACATTTGCATATGTGAAACATGTATGACGTACATATTAAGATCATATGAACAAACATAATTCAAATGATCTGTTTGAACATTTCTAGTGTATTTTTAAGAGTGTCTTTCAATATTTAATAAGTTGAATCGTACATTGGAATGTGATATCAGCTGATGGTACATTACCTCACTCTGTTTAAGTACTAAACTAAAACATATCACCATACATAAGCATTTTCAAGATGGAAATAGTATTTTGGGATATTTTAAATACATACAGCCAGATATTTGCCTTACAGATCAACTATTGGTGCATTGGGATCCTATATGATGTACTGACCACTTGATTTTCTGGAAAGGGGAGTGGTGACAACCAATTTCTTCGAGGTGAAATATTTTCTTTTTTTTCTATTATCCCAGTATAATTGTTTTTTTCTTTAAAATAATATCATAAATCTAATATGGTGATATCTTGCTATAAACCACTGCAAGACGTATTTTCCAACTACAGACAGACGGAAATTTAAACAATTGATTGTAAGGCCCCTGTTCCAGAGCAATAAATTGTTGATCCATAATAAAATATAATAAAATAAAATATAATAAAATTAATATAATAAAAAATAATAAAATATAATAAAAAATAATATAATATAATATAATAAAATATAATATAATAAAATATAATAAAATAAAATAAAATATAATAAAATAAAATATAATATAATAAAATATAATATAATATTATATAATATAATATAATAAAATATAATATAATATTATATAATATAATATAATATAATAAAATGTAACATAATATAATATAATATAATATAATATAATGTAACATAATATAATATAATAGAATAGAATAGAATAGAGTAGAATAGAATAGAATAGAATAGAATAGAACAAAATAACATAGAATAGAATAAAATGGACTAGAATAGAACAAAATAGAATAGAATAAAATAGAATAGAATAGAATAAAAAGAATCAAATAGAATAGAATAGAATAGAAAAGAATAGAATAAAAAATAGAATACAATAGAATAGAAGAAAATAGAATAGAACAGAATAAAATAAAATAAAATAAAATAAAATAAAATAGAATAAAACACAATAGAATACATTAGAATAAAAAATAATATAATATAATAGAATAAAAAAGAATAAAATAGAATGGAATAAAATAGAATAGAATAAAATAAAATAGAATAGAATAAAATAAAAAAGAATATAATAAACTAGAATAGAATAATTAAGAATAAATAGAATAAATAGATAAGAAGAAAATAGAATATAATAGAATAAAATAGAATAGAATAAAATAGAACAAAATAAAATATAATAAAATAGAATAGAATAGAACAAAGAAGAATAGAATAGAATAGAATAAAATAAAATAGAATTGAATAGAATAGAAGAGAATAGAATAGAATAAAATAGAATAGAATAGAATAAAATAAAATAATATAGAATAGAATAGAATAGAATAAAATAAAATAAAATAAAATAGATTAGAATAAAATAGAATAGAATAAAATAGAATGGAATAGAATAAAATAGAATAGAATAAAATAAAATCGAATAGAATAAAGTAGAATAGAATAAAATAGAATAGAATAAAATAGAATATAATAGAATAGAATAAAATAGAATAAAATAGAATAGAATAAAATAGAATAGAATCGAATAGAATAAAATAGAATAGAATAAAATAGAATAAAAATAAAATAAAATAGAATAGAATAAAATAAAAAAGAATAGAATAAACTAGAATAGAATAATTAAGAATAAATAGAATAAATAGATAAGAAGAAAATAGAATATAATATAATAAAATAGAATAGAATAAAATAGAACAAAATAAAATATAATAAAATAGAATAGAATAGAACAAGAAGAATAGAATTGAATAGAATAAAATAGAATAGAATAGAATAGAATAGAATAGAATAGAATTTAAAAAAATAATATAGAATAGAATAGAATAGAATAAAATAAAATAAAATAAAATAAAATAAAATAGATTAGAATAGAATAGAATAAAATAGAATGGATCAGAATAAAATACAATAGAATAAAATAAAATCGAATAGGATAAAATAAAATAGAATAAAATAGAATAAAATAGAATAGAATAAAATAGAACATAATAGAATAGAATAAAAAAGAATAAAATAGAATAGAATAAAATAGAATAGAATCGAATAGAATAAAATAGAATAGAATAAAATAGAATAGAATAAAATAGAATATAATAGAATACAATGAAAATGAATAAAATAGAATAAAATAAAATAGAATAAAATAGAATACAATCAAATAGAATAAAATACAATAAAATACGGTAGAATAAAATGAATAGAATAGAATAGAATAGAATAGAATGGAATAAAATAAAATAAAACAGAAGAGAATAAAATAAAATAAAATAAAATAGAATAGAATAAAATAAAATAGAATAGAATAAAATAGAATAGAATAAAATAGAATAGAATAGAATAAAATAGAATAGAATAAAATAAAATAAAATAGAATAAAATAGAATAAAAGAGAATCAAAATGGAATAAAATAAAATACAATGAAATAGAACAATAAAATAGAAGTATAAAATAAAATAAACAAAATAAAATAAAATAAATTAAATAAAATAAAATAGAAAAAGTAAACAAAATAAAAATTAAAATTTTTTTTAAAGAGAATAGAATATAATAGAATAAAATAGAATAGATTGGAATAGAACAGAATAGAATAGAAAAAATAAAATAAAATAAAATAAAATAGAATATAATAAAATAGAGTAGAATAGAATAAAATAGAATATAATGGAAGAAAATAGAATAGTAGAATAAAATATAATAGAATAAAATAGAAAAAATAGAATAGAATAAAATAGAATAGAATGAAATAGAATAAAATAGAATACAATCAAATAGAATAGAATAAAATTGAATAAAATAGAATAAAATAAAATAGAATAAAATAGAATATAACAGAATAGAATAAAATAGAATAGAATAAAATAGAATAGAATCGAATAGAATAAAATAGAATAGAATAAAATAGAATATAATAGAATACAATAGAATAAAAATGAATAAAATAGAATAGAATAAAATAGATTAAAATAGAATACAATCAAATAGAATAGAATAAAATACAATAAAATACGGTAGAATAAAATGAACAGAATAGAATAGAATAGAATAGAATGGAATAAAATAAAATAAAACAGAAGAGAATAAAATAAAATAAAATACAATAGAATAGAGTGAAATAAAATAGAATAGAATAAAATAGATTAGAATAAAATAGAATGGAATAGAATAAAATAGAATAGAATAAAATAAAATAGAATAAAATAGAATAAAAGAGAATCAAAATGGAATAAAATAAAATACAATGAAATAGAACAATAAAATAGAAGTATAAAATAAAATAACAATATAAAATAAAATAAATTAAAATAAAATAAAATAGAAAAAGTAAAGAAAATAAAAATAAAAAAATAAAAAATTAAAGAGAATAGAATATAATAGAATAAAATAGAATAGATTGGAATAGAACAGAATAGAATAGAGAAAAAAGAACAAAATAAAATAAAATAGAATATAATAAAATAGAGTAGAATAGAATAAAATAGAATATAATGGAAGAAAATAGAATAGTAGAATAAAATATAATAGAATAAAATAGAAAAAATAGAATAGAATAAAATAGAATAGAATGAAAGAGAATAAAATTGAATAGAATGAAATGGAATAAAATAGAATACAATCAAATAGAATAGAATAAAATAGAATAAAATAGAGTAGAATAGAATAAATAGAAAAGAATAGAATAGTATGCAATCAACTAAATTAAAATAGAATAGGACAAAATAAAGTGAAAGAAAATAGAATAGGATAGCATAGAATAGAATAAAATAGAATAGAATAAAATAGAATAGAATGGAATAAAATAGAATAAAATAGAATAGAATAAATATAATATAATAGAATAAAATAGAGTAGAATAAATAGAATAGAATAGAATAGAATAAAAGAGAATAAAACAGAATAGAGTCGAATAGAATAAAATATAATAGAATAGAATAGAGTAGAATAGAATAAAATATAATAGAATAGAATAGAATGAAATGAAATAGAGTAGAAGAGAATAGAATAGAATAAATGAGAATAGAATAGAATAGAGTAGAATAGAATAAAATAGAATGGAATAGAATGGAATAGAATAGAATAGAATGGAATAGAATAGAATAGACTAGAATGGAATCGATTGGAATTGAATAGAATAGAATAAAATAGAATCGATTAGAGGAAAATAAAATAGAATAGAAGAGAATAAAATAGAATAGAAGAAAATAAATTAGATTAAAATCAAACAAAATAGAAAAAAATAAAATAAAGTAAAATAAAATAAAATTAAATAAAATAAAATTAAATAAAATTAAAAAAATAAAATAAAATAAAATACAATAAAAGAAAATAAAAAAGAATTAAAGAGAATAAAAATAGAATAAAATAATAGATTCAAATAGACTAATAAAATAGAATAATAAAATGAAAAAATAAAATAAAATAAAACAAAATAAAATTAAAAAAATAACATAAAATGAAAAAATTTAAATAAATTAAAAATAGTAAAAAATAGAATAGAATGGAATAGAATAGATTAGAATAGAAAAAAATAGAATAAAATATAATATAATAGAATAGAATAGAACAGAACCGAATAGAATAAAATAGAATAGAATAGAAGAAAATAGAATCAAATGGAATAGAATTAAATAGAATAAAGTAGAATAAAATAGAAAAGAATAAAATAAAACATAATAGAATAAATGGAATAGAATAGAATAGAATAGAATGGAATGGAATGGAATAGAATAGAAAAGAATAGAATAGAATAGAATAGATTAGAATAAAGTAGAATAGAGTAAAATAGAATGGAATAGAATAGAATGGAATAAAATAATATAGAATAGAGTAGAGTAGAATAGAATAGAATAAAATAGAATAAAATAAAATAAAACTTATTAGAATAGAATAAAATAGGATAGAATAGAATAAAATAGAGCAGAATGTAATAAAATAGAATCGAATAAAATAAAATAGAATAGAATGAAATAGAATAGAATAGAATAAAATAGAATAGAATAAAATAAAATAAAATAGAATAGAATAAAATACAATAAAATAGGATAAAATAGAATAGAATAAAATGGAATAAAATAGAATATAATAAAATAGAATAGAATAGAATAAAATAGAATAGAATAAAATAGAATAAAATAGAGTAGAATAGAATAAATGGAATAGAACAGAATAAAATAGAATCGAATTGAATAGAATAGAATAGAAGAAAATAAAATAGAATAGAATAAAATAAAATAAAATACAATTGAATAAAATAGTTTAAAATAGAATAAAATAGAATCAAATAGAATAGAATAAAATGGAATAGTTTAAAATAGAATAAAATAGAATAGAATAAAATATAATAAAATAGAGTAGAACAGAATAAATAGAACAGAATAGAGCAATATGGAATCGAATATAATGGAATAGAATAGAATAGAAGAAAATAGAATGGAATAGAAGAAAATAAAATAGAATAGAAGAAAACAAAATAGAATAGAAGAAAATAAAATAGAATAAAAGAAAATAAAATAGTACAAAATAAAATAAAATAAATAAAATTAAATAAAATTATTAAAAATAAAATAAAATAAAATGAAAGAAATAAAACGGATAAACTAGAATAAAAGAATAAAATAAAATAGAATGAAATAGAATAATAAAATAGAAAAATAAAAGAAAAAAATAAAATAAATAAAATTAAAAAGAAAAAATTAAAAAAAATTAGCAAAAAAATGAAAATAAAAAATAAAATAAAAATGGAATAGAATAGAATAGAATAAAATATAGTAGAATAAAATAGAATGGAATAGAATAGAATAGAATAGAATGGAATAGAATAGAATAAAATAAAATAAAATAGAATAAAATGAAATAGAATAAAATAGAATAGAATAAAATAGAATAGAATTGTATAAAATAGAATATAACAGAATAGAATAGAATACAATAGAATACAATAGAATGGAATAGAATAAAATGAAATGGAATAGAGGAGAAGAAAATAAAATAGAATAGAGGAAGATATAATAGAATAGAAGAAAATAAAAACGAATAAAAGAAAATAAAATAAAATAAAATTAAATTGAATAAAATAAAAAAATAAAATAAAATAAAATAAATTAGAATAAAATAGAATAAAAGAGAATAAAAATAGAATAAAATAAAATAGAATGAAATAGAATAATAAAATAGAATAATAGGATAGGATAGGATAGGATAGCATAGGACAGCATAGGATAACATAGGATCATTGTTATGTATATTTATTTTAATTGTTTGTTTGTTAGATTTAAATTGTTTATTCCATTACATGCTATTGAACTGTAACATTGTTGTTGGACTTGATCTTGTCCAAAATTGAGTTCATTTCTGCTGGACCTGACTGACATTTGTTAATTTGTTAATTCATTTATGTAAACAACTAATAATAACTTCATTATTCTCTATGTGTATGAGCTAATTAACCGAATTATTATTCAGGTAAATATGTTGCTTTGGGTCAGGGTTTTGGAGATTGCAATGTGAATTTATTAGGCTATTGTGTTGTAAGTAAACACGGCTCATTAGATCATTCTAGAAGGTTATTTTCCATTAGGTAATGGTTGTTTTTAGAAATTGATAATTTGTGACCTGTGGTCAAGCAGATAACTATATTATCTTGTGACTGTGAGGATTTTACCAGTTGTGCTTTACCATCTATCACTTCAAGTTGTATTATCTTGTGTCCAGTTTGGGCTGAATTTTATTTTCTTCAAATTATTGAATTCAAGTGATTATTTTCTTTGGAAATACAAAAGTACTCTGATAAAATTCTTGGATAAAGACATTCATTGGAATTTATACTAAATTCAAACCTGGAATAATATTTATGTGATTCAACAAGAGACCATTGACACGTCAGCACCTCGCAGACCATAACAGACACGTCATCGCCTTCAATGTTTGATCTCTTTGAGACTTGAACTGAATTTTATTCAGGATCTTTTATTACTAGGACTTGTGTCTTTAATTCTTGGATTATTTTTGGATTCAATTCGCAATACCGTAAGTTTTTTTTCTCATTTTTTACTTTGTGTTCTAGGGAAATAAATTATTTGTTAAATTTTACAAAGCTTGTTGTCTTCACTCTTTTCTGTTACTTATTTTAAGAGCATAGACTCGTAACATAATATAAGATCTATTGCTACCTATAGTTGCTCTGTAAGGTACATAATTGGTGGTATTAACTTGCAATATCCATCACTAATAAGCTTAATTTGGTAATATCTCTAAAATTTAGTACATTGTCAACTAACTTTCATGCATAATGGTATATACTAATTGTCGCACCAATAATCAATCTTAACCGTCCAACCTTGTCTTAAACGTTATGATAGCTAGTGTACCTTATTAGTTATTTAGCATGTAAATGGTTGAGCATAATCTGATAAACATACTTTTAGAAACCTCATATATTTTTGGGATGAAGAGCCACTTTAATACATGCCTTTGGCTTCAAGTTTCTGAGTGTCTCTGTGTCATTTTAATGTTACGTCTTGTGTTTGCAACCTCAATGTCATTTTGAAATATCCATATCTAGCACGTTTTAACTTCATTTGCCTACATCTTACTGGTCTGTAAGATTAAGTGAAACATGTTATACCTTTTCATGTTCCAGCCTGGCATCTAGAACGAGGTGGAAGAGCTATATTAGTTTGCAAAATGTCTAGTAGTCTGGTGTTGATACCCAAGTTTCATCAAGACATACAGAATGTACTTGCCATAAGTGACCATGATTATTTCACATTACCACACTGATATATAGCACCTGAAAGACATAGCTTTGGTATTCATGAGAGAAATCAGCGAGTGAGTAATGATGCATTGATGCTGATCTGGAAGTGAAAAATGTGACCCATTGCACAGTACTTTATTTATGGTAGTTCAGCCTGTATAAAAATGCCGGATAACATATGAAAAAACTTCATCGTGAATTCATCTTTTAAGGTATCTTATAATAAGGTATGATTTATTATGATTTGGATACAGTGGAAATTTCAGAACTGACAAACAAATATAGAGATTATACAGGAAACATAATTGTGACCCAACTCCTGTCCGTAATACCGCGAACGAACCAACATGTCGCTGTATGGTAGCCAAAGTGATTAATGCATTAATCTCATTTAGAGCTTTCCACTTTGTAAATCCCTTTTTAAGCTTCATTGCTTCAAATATCAAGAGTACGATTTTTCATAGACGCAGTAACCATCTAGTGACCACAGATAAAACCACACGAGTTGAAAAGGTAAATCGGTCAAACAACACAAATATCAACAGTACAAATTTTCAGACGCAATAACCGTCTAGTGACCACAAGTAAAACCACACGAGTTGAAACCGTAACTAGATCAAACAACACGAGTGCAGCCTTGTAACCTATAACATAATGCACGACGATAAACCACTCCCCAGGATCTTATTTGGGTAAAATCAAGTTATAAGGCAGTCTTCCCCTGGAATTACTCTAGCAGTTTTAAAACACGATTCGATTTACTTGAGATATATTCGGAAGTTCTGTCGTGTTATACAGCGTGCATAGCAGATGAATATTTAAATGGAGAAGACAATGCAACCCTGCTTATTGATACTAATTGGGATTTTAACTACAACAGTAACTCCACACAAAAGACCACATATATTCTTTATTGTCGCGGACGATCTGGGTAGGTTCATATCTCTCTCTCTCTCTCTCTCTCTCTCTCTCTCTCTCTCGTCCTACAGAGATTACATCAGATGAATCATATTCAGGATAATACAAGATCATGAAATACAACAAAAACAAAATAAAAATAGAACAGTAGTACTGTGTCAGCTACCGTATTGTCAAAACGAAACATATCAATACCTGCAATCATACAAATCTGCAGTCAGAGCTAATTAGCATTTGGCTTAGCATGGCACTGATCTTTGATCATTTTCTTGATGATGATATTGCATCAAAAATATTAGTGTTTCTAAATTGTTACGCACTTAACATTTATGTATGTATGTATGTATGTATGTATGTATGTATGTATGTATGTATGTATGTATGTATGCATGTATGTATTGTTATGACCTTAAACTACGTAACAAGAAAGAGTTATAAGCAACAAGTTTTGCATAATATAAAATATCAATTTACTTCCCTAAACCACAAATTGAAAGAATTAAAAATAACTTATAAGTGATTAATGAATTCCTTAAATCCTGAAAGTTCTGTCATTCCCATTTGCCCCGAATGAAACCTGTTATGTCCTTATATATCAATACCACAGAAGAATCTCATTTTTTAAATTTGAATTTCCTTGAATTTTCACAGTAAATCCAATAGAAATTTTAATCCAAATATCCTTGAATGGTTCACCATAACTCCATACAGCTATTAATATCCGAATATCTTTGAATAAATGGTACCGCACGGTAGTTCCAACAAATGATACTAAATTAAATAAATTAATCACTAAATGTATCTCTTTTAGCTCCAGTGTAATGTCAGGAATGAGAAATTCTGCGTAAAAATTCTTTTATATATGCAGTCAAAAGAAGATAATACGGGCAGCAATATAATGTAATACGACGCTTTAAAATGAATCATTATTATTTCGAAATTCTCAGATTCAGTAAACAAATCAGCTGTTCCAATCTAGCCAAACAGGAACTGCGTCAAGAACATTCTCTGAAAAACCATAGACCTCCAGAACACGAGCCCTTTTCTGATTACGTGATATTTTCTTGATCTAATTCTACTCAATCCTGAAACTTATATCCAGGAATATTGTCTCAATATTTTTGTGCAATGCATTTCTACAAGGTACCTAAAACATCATAATAAAAGTATAGGAAAACATATTTGGTGGAAATATTGAACATTTACATCAGAATGTCATGTACCTTTCATACATATATACATATCGGTTAGTATCAGAAATTTTTACAAGTTGTCCCTCGTACACTGATTTCAAACTAATTTTAACATTAAAACGTCACTGGATTTATGTTAGTGCTTTAATGATATGTTTAGAACAAAAATAAGAAAGACAATAAATTGTATCTGCTTAATACAGTTGCAATAAAGAGAAATACATTGTAAGAAATTCTAAGTTTAAAAACTTATATTTAAATGTGTGTAATAGTTTTTAATCAGGTTTTAATAGCACATAAACATTACTTGACATCAATATAATGCTTACTCTGTTAAGTCAAGATAAAAGAAATATCATTTACTGGATACGTAAACTAACATTGACGACAGCGGTGTCAGGTACAATTGTTGTCATGCTGTCTCACGTAATATCCAAATATTGATTGTAAAAATTACTTGAAACAGTTCTATATGAAAATGATACAAATCAACATGTCGTCCTCACAATCCTCTGTCTCCTTGATATTAAAGTCTATAGGAAAAGCATTGATACAAGCAGATCCTAGACATTAACCACAGGTAGGTGAACATTCAAGATTATGTTTGCGGCATGTGCATCTTGTAGTGCTTCAATCAGTCTTATAATTGCATCTGATTATCTGCAACTGACTTCTTATTGCTGGTTGGACATCACTGGCCACAAGATTAAGATCTCCTTGGACTTCTTTCCATCCCCTCTTAATGCGGTTATAAATTTCTCATTACCGTGGCACACCTGAACTTGAATGTAGACATGGAACGAGTGGTGTTTGTCTGAAGCAGATGTTGAAGGCAGTGACCTCAACAGGACAAATGTTGCCTTCTCACAGAAACGCTTATAGCGAAGCACGTGTAAGGTATCGGTTGAAATACTCCTGCAAATAACAACCAAGACTTTTTCTCCAAGCAAAATCACATCATCAGCAGCAGAGTTAGAGTTGTTGAAAACCTCTGCATACTCTTCAAGCTGTCTGATCTTTATGAGTCTAACACCTTTCCCAATTCTATGCAGATTGATCGTTGTATCATTACTGAGCACAGTGTGAATGAAGAGGAGATTCTGCATGTTGCGATGCCTAAGGAAGTCTTGGTGCTTTTGATATTACAGCTTCTGCCATTCCTAAGGGTACGCTTGGGTTGCTACTACTGTCTCTGCTTTTCATTCTGACATAATAAAAAAGGAGCACATGTATATCAGTGTCAACATATACAACCATTACAACTCTTCCAGTGGCTGCAGCAACTGCAGTCTGCAAAATAAAAATATCTGCATCTCCAGGTGCATGTATGATGTCACATCCAACTATTTCAAGACATTCTATGCAGTCTCTCTTTCCCTTGCATTACACGTATCCTTGTCTTGGTCACTGGTCTGATCCTGCAAATTCTTGCATGGCATGGTTGATATCAGTGCAAGCTCAAACTGAGTTGACCCAGACAAGCCTTTGAAGTCTTGATATAACTCTGCCTCTGGTAAATCTTCCAATGGTCTTAGCTCTTGCAATGGCTTCAACATGTGTATAACTGAACTGCTGCCATATACAATTGTACGCATCTCTCGAAGACCACAGCCATCCATCAGGTGCCCAATACAGCGTAGAAAACTCATTTCAGTGTGAAATCGATTAAGTTGTAGCATGACTGACTTCAAGGTGGCTCGTTGCTTATCATAAAATGAACATTGAAAAAGGTTACATTCAATGCAAAAATGTACACCTGCATAATGTGAAAATTTTTAATATTTCCACCAGTTTTACGCAATTAAATATACAATATACATTTCAACCCTTGACATTTCGAAAAACAAAACCCAATCTTTACCCCTTGACCAGTTTTGCCTGACATATTTATCAAACGGAACCTCATTAATAAACAATCTAGCCCCTACAAGAGGTACTCAAGAGCTAGCATCATTATTCATGCCACAGATTTAACCCGTTGCTTAATCATATACATAAATTTAAAATTGATATATGTTACAATGACATTTGCAAAATTCACTCTGTTACAAATATACAAGGACACACCCATAAAAAAGTGTAATTGGTCTCGCATTTGTGTATTACTCGTTCTTCATCTTTCACACGGCCTATCACCTGTTTCTATTCCATCTTATCTACATGTTTCATGTTTGGACTTATGCGTGGACACTTGTCTTTAGTCTAATCAAATACTATAGCTTTATTTTTAATTCAATCAAGACAACTGTCATATTTAGGACATAGCTTTCTTCTAAAGTAAAATTTTGATTTCCAAATAAATCAGCACTCCCTTTATGTTTCAATGAAGCAATTTTTAACACTGCTAAATAAAGAAACTAACGTTGGCGTTCAGTAACTACTTAAATTTGGAAGCATTAATTTTACAAAAGAGTCAAGAGCCTTGTGCACATGTTTGAAAGATTATTCCCATAAATTATCCTACAAATAGATTCTCACGTTACAGGCATCTTTGCAAAGTGTAGATATAGGATTTAGTAAGCGACCGTATTACGGAGCAAGCTACAGGTTAATCGCCCAGAGTTTGATCAGAGTTAATGCGAAAAAAGTGTAGATACGGGAAAACTGGTGCTTTCGATCCCTATACAAAGGTCGGCCTGTTCTAGTGCTCCATCCGATTTATATTCATAATCAACATTAAAGATTTGGTTCCAGCAACAAAGGAAGGTTAAAGTACCTTGCTCAAACGCATAACACAGAAGCCGATCTGAGATGAACCAATGGTTGGAAATGAACCCTCGCCTTTCTGGTCACGAGCCACAAACACCATCTCAAATCCGGTAAAACAATGAAAGAAAGACTATACAGAGGGCAGTTGGCCGGGGAAGTGTGCAATTGTATACAAATACAGATAAATCTTAAATATATCGCTGAAATTAAATTTATTTAATTTTTTTGTGATTGAAATATCTGCGAGTTTTAAGCCTATTTGGAATTCGATCACAGACACGCCAGAAGAATAGGGCAGAAGGGAAAATTTATTGTTAGGACTAAACATTTAAAGCTCAGAAAAATATTTAGTTCTAGACTCTGATCCACTCATAAAATGAACATTTTTAACTTTTAATAAGGAAATGAAATAAAATGGTTGATGAATAAACTTGTGACAGAAAATTTGTCTACGTATGCCAGACTCCATTATTTAAAATACAGTCTTTCAAGCGGTTTATATTCGGATACAGATTTAGAATTAGTTCCAACCACCGCCCACATGAAATACTCATTGGTCTGTCAGATCATTCTATTAACATTTTTCTAAAACAGTTTTCTGCAAAACAGTAAAACATTATCAGCATATGTTCAGAGGTAAGAACAACACAATCATAGTTCAATATATCTTCTGGTGCAAAAAATGCAGGATTCACCTTACCTTTTCCACTCTAAGCCAAATATGCGGATGGTCATTAAGGCAGCATGGTATCTCCTGTGTGGCGGGAAAAAGACATGAGGAAAAAACTTCTTAAATTTTTTTTCTTAAATGATGCATGTCAAATCTTATTTTAGGACAAATGCAACCCAAGTTAAAATCTATTCCGGAAAAAATAAATCAATAGAATTCTGGACATTGGTAAGTCAACACTTATGACCATTTTTTGTGTACTTGATCTTTTGTGTACTTTACCCACCGAATACAATCTATGTTGCAGAGGTGTGATATGTTGTTGACCATAACGATAATGATTCCTATCTGACATCCAACATTGCTGGTATAGTAGCTGGTATGGTTGCCATTTTGAAAATCATGCTTTTGATACTCCTCTTGAACGGTTTTTCCTATTGACATGGGATTTTTAGTAGAATATTTCGTCCTATAAGTAGCTGGTCCGATTAAGAATGTTGCTAAGCAGACCGCCACGGAGGCCAATTAACAAAAAAAAAGAACCTTTGGTGATGTGATGTGATGTGATGTGATGTGATTATGATTTTTAACGTAGCTTTAACAATTTTTCAGTCATATCGCTACGATGTCTGCCGTGTGGCAGTTTATAGTGATGTCTAGCACTGGGGCATCATGCCGCAGACATGTAGCATGATGTCCCACCCAGTCACATTATCCCGACACCAGGCCGACCAGTCCTAACACTAACCTCTTAATGCTGAGCGCCAAGCGAGGCAGCTGTTAGTACCATTTTTGTAAGTCTTTGGTATGACTCGACCGGGGATCGAACCTACGACCTCCCGCATCCGAGGCGGACGCTCTAACCATTAGGCCACCGGAGCGGTAAAAAAAAAAAACATTGGCTACATTTCCTTAATGGATAATCAGAACAACATGGGATTTTCACTAAAATACAATAATTATGTGTTCCTGGTTCTGAATATAAATAATGCTGAGCTCTGCCATAAAATTGCATCCATATTAGTCGTCTAAAAATATTGTTATCGCTACTCCTCTTTAACACATCGGTCCATTGATAAAAGATTTTCACGAAAACACTTCTTGCAATATGCAATTACTTCTGAGCGAAAATGCTAGAAACCTTATCACCAGCATGTTCACGTCAGTGTCAACAGGTTGAAAATAAGACCTAGTTGGCGCTGGGTCAAAGGTCATTGCAGGAATTCATTTACATCGATGAACTTATGAACAAAGTGACTGTCACATACATTATATACAAACGCATGTGGCAAGGTGGACATCAAAGATTAATATGTTTGTTTTTTTTTTTTTTGTTTTTTTTTGTGAAGAATACATTTATTATGTGGAAAAGCCAAATGGTCACCAACGTATGTATACTATTTCGGGTGAAAAGTAGGGAAAGTAGTCACTGATACATTCTTCCATGTGAAGATAGTCATTGATAGATTTTTCCACGAGATGTTAGTCATTGATAGATTTTTTCCACTAGATGATAGTCATTTATAGATTTTTCACAAGATAATGGTCATTGATCAATTTTTTTCCACGAGATTATAGTCACTGATAGAGTTTTTCACGAGATGATTGCCATTAACATATTATTTCATGAGAATATTGCATTAGATAGATTGTTTCAGTGGAATATTGTCATTGATAGTTTCATGGCATAATGACTTTGATAATTTTCTTTTATGGAAATATTGCCTTTGATATGTAGGTTCATGGTAATATTGCCATTGATGGATTGTTGATAGGAATATGTATTTGATCTATGGGAATATTGTCTTTGATTAATGGGAATATTGCCATTGATGGATTGTTGATAGGAATATTGATTTGATTCATTTAAATATTGACTTTGATTCATGGGAATATTGTCAGCGATGGATTGTTGATAGGAATATTGATTTGATTGATGGGAATATTGTCATTGATGAACTGTTGATAGAAATATTGCCTTTGATTCATAGGAATATTGTCATTCATAGATTCATGGAAATATTGTCATTGATGGATTGTTGATAGGAATATTGCCTTTGATTCATGGGAATTCATTGGATAAATTCATCGGAATATTGCCATTTATTGATTATTTCATTAAAACATTGTCATTCATGGGAATATTGCATTTGATAGTTTATTTCATTGGAATATTGACATTGATTTTTTTTCATGGTGATATTACCATTGATAGCTTCATGGGATTATTGACATTGATTTTTTTCATGGAGGTATTACCAATTATAGTTTCATGTGAATATTGAGTTATAATCTCTAAGCGCTTATACTACCTAACATGAAAGAGCGATAACCAACAAAGTTTATATAATTGAAAATATAACTTATTTTCCTAAAATACAAACTGAAAGAATTAAGAATAACTTCCTGTATGGTTAGAATTCCTAAGATCCCAAGAGTTCTATAAATTCCAATTGTTCCAATTAAGTAGAATATATTCCAAAGATATTCCGATTGATAACTAATGTATTGATGTACTGATTGAGTTCTTTCACCAATCCTAACACGCGTTACAAAATTCAGTCAGAGTGAGGAGTCTGTCTTCCAATCTGAAGAGAGCTACCTGTGACGTCACATTCCCTATATAGGTGTGCTAGCGTCTGTGCGCAGTGAATCAATGCGACAGAGTTAGAACATGACGGAAACTAAGAAGACAATGAATTGGGGTGCATCGGCCATGGACACGAGAAGTGATGGCATAGCAGCGGCTACCCAAGCAAACACGGACCTACTTCTAGAAGAGAACGATTTTAATTGGGATTTAGTGGAGTTTCTCTCTTCTTCACAAGAATTTGTTCCGGTACCAGCACCTTTACCATCTTCTCATTCCTTACCGTACGTCGAGGATTTCAAACAGAGACAGAAAGAAGAATTGGAGAAATCTTTGCAACAGCAGAAAGAAGCAGAACAAACCTTTCTCATTCAACAGCAACAGCGAGAAGAAGAGGTAAGAAGAAAACGACAGGAAGAAGAAGAAGTAGAGAAGAAACAAGATCTAGGAGAGAAGGAGGACAATAAAAGGCAAACGGTGACGGTGCTTTTAGGCATTTTGGCAGAGTTAAGGAGTCTGAAACAAATGTATCAGACTTCTTTAATACGACCCAAGAGAAAAAGTCCTTCCCGAGCCAAACAGCCCAACCCTGTCCACACACTTACTACTCCTGAGATACCAAAACTAGTGATCTCTACCAAATCATCGACAGTAGCAGGTCCAGAAGTATGTCTTAGCCGTGGCAAAGGGATAAAGTAGTTAAAGCTCATTACTCCCCGTTCCTGACTTTGTTTTTATTTACCCCCTCCCCCCAAATAAAAATAAACAACCAAAAAAAAAAAAAAAAAAAAAACCACCCAAAAGCACCCAACGGTTCTTTTCAAGGCCACGCACCTCTTTCGAAAGGAGATTATTCAATGTTTGCTAAAATCAAGTAAACTCAAAATTCATTTTCCCCATGATTTAAGTGTGTGAGTGTGTGTGTAGGTCCTTATGATAAAAATCAAAACCAAGAGACACCTACGTTTTTCTTTCTGGCATATTCTCTGGTACAAATTTACAATCCAATTTCACAACACAACACTTTAAAAAGTTCATAGACGTATTTATTTTCATTTTCACTCTCCGTTTTTTGAATTTCTTCACTGTCACAGGTTTTTCCTCTCCTTCTTCTTCCTCACTTTCTTCTCTTCTTCTTTTCTTCTCTATCTGCACGTGTATGGGTTCTTCGTTTTCGGAGGGTCCCTATTCTTCCTGTTTGGAACCCCTCTCTATCTTCAGCTCCTGTTGTTTCTTAGGGCAGTCTGAAGACCAATGTCCTTTCTCTTGGCAATGAAAACAGGTATCTTGAACTTTGTCTCTTTTGACGCTTGTCTTGCTTTTTTGACGTTGTGGACATTCTGAAGACCAATGCCCGTATCTTGACTTTTATCTCGAATGGAGGGGGAGTAGTCCGTCGGCATCTCTGAAGAAAACCATCGTATGACACCTCGCAAAGCTCTGATCAGAAGTTCGATCTGTTTTGGGTCTTCCATCTTTCTGGTAGGGACAGTCTCATCGTTTGATCCGACATCCGAAAAGAAGCTTAGCCAAACATCCACGTCTACCCCAGAAAAGACACTATCGCCCAAAGAAAAAGAGAAGCAACCAAAGGGGAGGATTGTTTGGCGATATAGGAAAAAATAGTCGTCACATGTTTGACGAAGCGATAGACCAAGAGTTCGTCAAAGTGCTGGTTACACACCCTTCCACCTACTCCAAAAAATAAGATAAACGGGCGTGTGCAAAGTCATCAACGTCAGTGTATTTTTTGTGTGTGCCCCGGAACAAACAAAGATGTCACCCCCCAGAAACCATCCATCTTCTAACCCAAAGGAAAGAAAAGGAAAGGACTGCCTCCTCGTTTAGCCAAACATTGGGTCATTTTGTCCGTTCTGTCCAAAGCCCCTCCATCCATGCGAAAATAGCTCATTCAAACAGCCTCCAAAGACGTCATCGATACCGTGTGCGAATGTTGTCTGAATGTCTTAAAAGGAACGATACCTTTGTCTCAGCATCAGAAAGAATGCTTAGCTAAGCATCGACACGTTCTTCGCCAAATGGTCCGAAAGAAAATACCCATCCGTCAAAAGAAAAAGATGTTGGTACAACGCGGAGGATTTGTGTAGGTGTTGTTAGCACCCATACTAAATGCCATATTGGCACCAGTGATTAAAGGACTCACGACGATAGCTGCTTCACAAATGGCTCAAAGATATATAAAAAGGGTCAAGAAGATAAAAGGGGTCTCTGGAGTGAAAAGATCTCAGACGTGAATTTTGGAATCTGATGGAAGGACGAAAACTGGCTTTAGTTCCTTACAAACGATGGATGGAATTCCATCGTTGGCAAGAACAACAGACCACGCATTTACGTATCAATCCTCATCTGACCGAGATGTCCCAGTTACAACACAAATTGCAATCGTTGATGGATCTCAGCGATTTGTCAGAAATGGAAAAATCGCAACGGTACGGGGAAATGTTGCAACGACTGCAACTCTTTCACCAGAAAGCTTTAGGCGAAGCAGCTCCACCGACTCTGAAAGATTTTAAGGCCCTGATGAAATGTTGATCATTACTACCAGCACCACCCCCAGTGACCAAGAGAGACGTAGCCCCACGGATCCCTGAAAAAGAAGAGGCACGAGAAGTCTTTCGAACACCGCCAGTAGCTCCCATCCCAAGTAAGATTGCAGCGTCCATCGTGACCCCTTTACCCACACTCCAACAAGAAGAGATTAAAGCTTGGGTTAAGAAGATGATGTCCACTCCTCCTTCGACAGAAGTCAGAAAGAAAGAAGGGAAAGCAGAAAAGGGAAAAAATGAAAGGAAGACAAAAGCCATCCCATTATCACCACCACCACCAATACCACCACTGCCCACGACTTGTACTCCCGTGGCACGTCGGACACGTAAAGCCCTTTCCAAACCACCACCTCAGAGCAGCATCAGTGAAGAGTGGGTGACATATAAAAAAATGTCCTGATGGAGAATGTGTTAGCCAGCATTGACTACGATCCAGCCCATCCTGCGGGATACGGAGAAGTTCAGAAATTGTATCGTGCTGCCAAAACCCGATTCAAAAGTGTCCGTTTACCTCAAGTGCAACGATGGTTACATGAACAAGCCACGTACACCTTACACAAACCCATTCGACGAAAATTTTCCAGAAGTCGCACCAGAGTGGGGGGCATCGATCATCAATGGCAAGCCGATTTAGCCGATGTCTCTCATTTGGCCACCTAAAATCGTGGATAAAAATATTTGTTTTGTGTCATCGACGTCTTTTCCAAATCTGCCTGGGTCGTGCTATTGACTTCCAAATCGAGCACTGAGTCAGTGCGAGCCCTAAACCTGATGTTGAAACAAAGCGGTCGTCACCCTCTTCGATGGCAAACCGACAGAGGCACCGCATTTCTGAATCAAGCTTTCCAGAAAGAATTGAAGAAACGAGACATTCATTTTTTCACCACCGCGAATCCCGAAACCAAACCCAGCATCGTGGAACGTTTTCAACGCACCTTGAAAGAACGCATGTGGAAATATTTTACGCATCAACACACTCTCAAGTACATCGATGTCTTACCGTACCTGGTCCAAGCGTACAACCAATCTTACCCTCGGAGCATCGGATGTGCCTCCCCCCCCCCCTCCAAGAAATGACTCTCAACAACGAAGTGACCGTCTTCGTGTGCCTGTTTGGAACGTCCCCGACTGTGGCTGTCCCCAAGAAAGGTGAAGTGTTGACGGCGGGAGATTGGGTGCGCATTGGCAAAACCAAACACACTTTCGACAAAGGTTACTTACCCAACTGGACCGCCGAATTATTTCGTGTCACTGGACGAGTGCGTGGCCGTTATCCTGCCGTCTATAAATTGGAAGACATGAACGGGGAAGTGTTAAAAGGAACGTTCTACCTCCCCGCGTTACAACGTGTGATCAAAAAGGAAGACGAAGTGTACGACATCGAAAGCATTCTCGATCGAAGAACCCGTAAAGTGGGAAAACGACGTGTCAAAGAAGTTAAAGTACTTTGGAAAGGATATCCTCCCAGTTTTGATTCTTGGATCGACGCTTCGCAAGTCATCGACCATAAAAAAGGGACCATCATGCCCTTCAACATAGCCTCAACCACGACAGTAGTGACACTCCTTCTGTGCAAGGTCTACAAAAGCAACCCTTGTGGTTGTGGTGTGGAGAACGTGTGCCTAAATCACAAATCGTTTTTTTTTTCCTGCTAGATCTTTGTGGTGTATTGTGTCACCGATGCTGCCATTGCGAATTTAAGTTTGCAACAAAGAGATACAGAATTGTGGACCATTTTACTGAGCAGTTGCATCGGTTACCTTCTCCCAAATCCTTCCCTGAAATACTCTAACGGTAACAACGGGAGTCTTGCGCCCAACGTCAATCACCCTCCCAACAGTCACCACCCAAACAGCAACAATAACAATCCTCTATTAGACACTCCTCTGACCTCCACTGACCCCTCGGACAGCAGAACTCTGGAATTATGAAAAACCAGTTTTACTTAACGTTACCCAATAACAGTTCCATGGATGTGTTTCCCAAAATTACATTATGCTGTTTCACGGCCTAATTACCTCAAGCCATCCAATTGGATCACGAAGGGCAATGGGAAGTGGCTTTGGTTGAAATCATTCATCTCACACAAATAAAAAACATCACTAAAAATCAAAACTTTTACGGTCGAAGTTCATGACGACAAAATACAACAATTTTTGAATGTTAACCCAATTGCAAGTGCCTCTATGAAAATACCTGGACTCCAATTCTCGACGGTTCATCTATGAGTTCGTAATTCCTACAAGCTATTATTTTAGTTGTTAGCATCTGGTGAACACGATTGCTGCAGAGTTCAATGAAGTGTTTTTCAAAGCCTTAGTCAATCAAAGTGTCACCATCGAGTACCATAAAGTTCCTGGTTGCCTGCTGATGAAATTTTCGAAAGAAAAAATGCTGGCCATTACATTTTGTCGTGATTTGTTTGACGTTTAGTGTGGGAAACTCAAGATGCTCAAGGATTTACCCGCACCACCCATTTACGACAACTTGTCTTTTGCGAAGTATTTTCGATTCCCTGTAGAACTGAACCAAGGATTAAATTTGATCTTTGTGTACTCCGATATGATGGAGTACAACGTGGTTTGATACACCTCCGTACCGCTACTGCGTGTCATTCCTTTCAAAGTGAATTTTACCACGGCCGCGGACGAGGAAGGTGGAAACATCTATCACGTTCACCACGAATTTGTACATCCTCACTATTTGCCCGTCAGTAAGTCGTATTTCGACACTGTCAACATTACTATAAAAGGAGATCTGGGCCAAATAATCCATTCACCAAAGGGAAAGTCACAGTGAAACGATTCTCTAACGACTTGTAAGTCATGTATCCTGTCGACAGCGAATATATTGTTTAGGAGATATGCTGAAATCGGCGTTTCGTTCGGTGGCACCCATTTTGAAACCGATGGTGACACGAGGATTGCACGCCTTGAAAAATGCTGCTTTGACGCAAGGCAAAGAATTTTTCCAAAATGTCATCATCGAAAAACAAAACCCCAACGAAGCCTTCTTAAGAGCAGGCAAAAATGTCTTGCTTCAGACTGACAAAGACATTTTGGGCCGAAGAGAAACTTCTGTAAATGCCGTGGACGCTGACGAGTCAGGCATTCCTGCTTCCCTGACGACACAGCAAGGACAAGGCAGAAAGAGACGACGACGAAAACACCCCTCCAGAGGACTTCACGCCCCCAGAGCAAGAAAGACCAAGAAATGTAGAACTGTCCGAGAATTAGACGTATTTGATTTGTTTCGTGTCGTCAGCAGAAAGAGCATCATTTTCCAAGGTTTCGATCTTATGCTTTTCAAGATAAGTCTTAATGTCACTAGGGACACAGTTCTTGAACTCTTGAAGTAATACAAGTTGTTTGATATTTTCATAATCATGTTCAACTTTCTTGGCTAAGCACCATCTCTCAAATAACGGCTCTTTTTCTCTTGCAAACTCGACATAAGTTTGTCCAGCTTCTTTTTCATAGTTCCTGAATTTTTGCCAATTAGCCTCAGAAATTAACTCATAACCCTTTAAAATGCATTCCTTAACCAAGTCATAGTCAGAGCTTTGCTGTACTGACAGGGATGCAAAGATATTTCGGGTTTTGCCAAAAAGTACACACTGTAATAATTGAGTCCAATGCTCATTTGTCCATTTCAAATTTTCAGCAACTTTTTCAAATTCAGGAAAATATTTGTCTACTTTTTTTCACTAAAAGGGGGTACTAGTCTAAAATTCTTTGTAATATCAAAACTTGAATTTGTATTTGAAGTGGGATCGTGCTTTTCACTTGCCAGCTCCATTTCTTTTACTTTAATTTGAAATTCCCTTTCATCCCTCTCTTTTTGCATCTGTCTCTCTCTCTCCCTCTCTTCTAATTGCATTTGATCTTTCTGTAATTGCATTTGTCTTTCTTTCTTTCTTTCTTCTAATTACATTTCTCTCTCTCTCTCTCTCTCTCTCTCTCTCTCTCTCTCTCTCTCTTCTAATTGTAACTTCGTTTGTTTATCTTTCTCTCTTTCCTCTCTTTCTCTCTCTCCTCTTTCTCAAATTGTAACTGCACTTGTTTCTCTCTCTCCTCTTTTTCCAATAGCGTTTGTTCTTTTCTTTCTGAAGTTCAAGCTTCCTTAACTCTAATTCCATCTTGTATTTTAATTTCAATTCCTTTACCATTATGTCAGAGTCTGATACAAACTTACTGATCGAACCCAAAATACTTTTATCGAAAACATTCTTTTCTACCAATTACTGGATCAAAATGTTTTTTTTATTTTCTAGCTTCGTTAAGGAAGATTTTGCCCCAGAAAGATCATATTTTCTGGCAAGTTCAAGCAACTCATCTTTTTTCAAACAATCCAACTGGTCCTGAGTAAGACTAGAAGGAAAAGTCTCCACTTTTGATGACATTGTGAAAAAGCCTGTTGATTTCACTAAAGATTTCAAACAAAATGTAAAACAGAACAAATAGAACATGGGATTTAAATATTTCTGAAAACATTGGGAATTTAAATTTAAAAAAATAATTTTCTGAATTTTTTTTTAACCAAAATTCTTATATCCCAAGGACGAGAATCCCAATTTTCTTTGTTACGTGTCTACGTTCGTACAAAGTAATAAAGAAAACAGTGAAGCCAACAAGCTTTGTAAAATTTAACAAAAATAATTTATTTCCCTAGAAAACAAGGTAAAAATATGAAAAAGGACTTACGGTTTGTGAATCTAATCCAAAAATTAATCCTAGAATTAAAAAATATAAGTCCTATCACTAAAAAGTTCTAAATGAATCAAAGTTCCAATCCCGATGAAGTTCCAAGATGGAAGACGATGACGTCTTCTATATCCTGTTTTGTGCTGTCGTGTCAACAGTTCCTTGTTGAATCAAGAATAATATTCCGGCTTTAGAATTCCGAATGATTTCCAATAAATGTCTTTGGCCAAGAATTTTGATGAAGAAGATAACTTATGTATGCTTTCCAGAGAAATTAACTACTAATTCCGAAAACTAGAAAAACTTAGCTCAGACTGGTCACAACACAAAATACCTTTGAGCTCCGAAGGTATAAATTTACGACTGAATTCAATCATTATAAAACGTTAGTTTTAAACGCAGTTTTAGATCACGTGACGGGGTCACGGGGTCACTTAGTTCGAATGGCGCAGTAAGACCATAGGCCAACTGACACGTACGCCATGGATAAATTTGATTCTACTGAACGAATCTTACTATAAGATTCAATAATAAAAAAAGAATAAAAGAAGTTGTTTACAATAGAGCTGACACGCAAGCCAAGTATGACCTTGATGACGACCAATGATTTTCACTCTGGGATAGAAATAAAAAAGAAGTTGTTTACCAATTCTGAATCAAGGTCAGGAACTTGATCAGCTGAAAATAGAATGTAGCCATATTGGTTATTTACCAGAACTGAACTGAATTTTCCGAAAAAAATGTCAAATCCAGTGAATAAAGTTATCATTACAATAACATGTAATGAAATAAAAATAAAAAAAGAATTTAAAACTAACACACAAGCAATTAAATTACATATACGTGTATTATTATTATATCTCAGAGAGAGAGAGAGAGAGAGAGAGAGAGAGAGAGAGAGAGAGAGAGAGAGAGAGAGAGAGAGATAACAGAATTGATGCACCGAGAGTCTTACGCATGTTCAAAGTCGTACTGGATCTGTTTGCCATGCCACCCACCATGATGACGATGCAAGAATCCCAATGGGTAGAATTTCATCCCGTCTCCTCTGTCAAGGACTTAGGATCAGCACCCATCGAGTTTGAAATCAAAGGACAGCCCGAAGATTACATCAGTCTGAATAGCAGTTACTTGTACTTGAAAATCAAAGTGATCGAAACGGACAACTCCGATGCATAGGGCGATGACGCAATAGCTCCCGTCAACAATTTCATCCATTCGTTGTTCAGTGAAGTGAATTTGTACTTGAATAACAAACTAGTCAGCAGCAGCATGGATACTTACTCTTATCGAGCGTACCTGAAAAATCTCTTGACTTACGGAAAAGAAGCCAAGAAGTCATTCTAGACTATTAAAAGCTATGGAAGACTCTTATCCCTCTTTGAATGGTACAGAATCTTTGGAAATAGTATGGGAGGATATCGTGGAAGCAGAACCATCCACCAAAAAATACAAAGAAGAAGAGAACATGATGATGTCCAGATGGCCAGAACAAGAACAACATTTAGTGTCCTGTATTGCCAAACATCTAGCAGAAACCATTACAGGGTTGACCAAGAAAGATTGCTATGGATGTCAAAACGATCGTCCCAGTCAAATTCAACACGATCAATGCCTGATGATGAAGTAAAGAAGAAAAACTGGACGAGTATCTGGAGGACGCCTGGGGTCTCATCTCGGAAGAAGCAGTGTTGCATCAATGGTATAAAGACTTGCGTGATCATTCGTTCCCTCCATTGACTGCTCTAGAGATCCATCGCATCGAATCTCTCTTTGCCAGAGTACGGAGACGAAGCGAAGAGACGATTACTTGACAGGTTTTCAAGCAAAAAGTCAGGATTGAATTGATGACTTATCATTACCTGTGAAAAACAAGAAAAAAAGTGGATACCTGGGAACTTTATTACCTTTTGAAAAACAGTTCGTACACCGCTTCTTAGAATCCTGTCGTGTGCGCTAAAGATGAGCTACTTCATCAAGCTTACGTCATCAACACGGACGACAGTCATTTCCCAGGAATCCTCTGGGTACCCGTCTACTTTCCCACGATGCCTGTGTGGAGTATTTTGATTCGTATGGATTACTGCCTTTGGAAGACGACATCATCGGCTTTATGAGAAAAAATGCCCTGACGACTCGATTCAATAATGTGAAATTACAAGGCACAGATTCCATGGTGTGTGGACAATATTATGTGTATTTTCTTCATCAACGCTGTCTTGGATATCCCTTAGACCATTTAGTGACTTATTTTGATCGTGATTCTTCTTAGAAACAATGAAAAAGTAAATCGATGGTTTTGTGACCATTATGGATATCTGTTGCCTTTAGCTAGGAAACGTAGTGTACGCAATCTTGGACGATAAGAGATTGCCACAACCCCTCCAAGAAAACTACACTTTTCCGTGCTACCCTAAAACGATCTAGAAAAGAGATAGTAGTCAAATTGCCAAAATATTTGTCTGTCTTTGTGTGTTCCTCTGAAGGTTAAAAAATAGAAGTGTGCCTATAAACAACTTTGTTTCTCTGACTTGTAAGATAGTCACGATGTTTTTTTAAATGTAAGAGTGGTCATAAGTGTGTTTGTAGGTGATAAAAGTGAACGTGAGTGTTTCTCTTAGGTCCGCGCGTTCAATGTTATTGATGATGGAGTGGGTATTGTTAGTTTTTGTGTAAGGGGATGTTTTTCTTCACGTCCGTGCTTCAGACATATAAATCTGGCTACCCAGCGTTTACTCGTTAACGTAAGTAGAATCACAAAACTGCCTGAACTCCAAATGCACCTGGAGTATGCCAGGCGCATCCTAGACGAACTGGCCATGGAGGCGATCCAGGAAAGTGCCAGGATAGAAGAAGAGGAGGAAAAAAAGAAGAAAGTAAAGGAGAAGGAAAAGAAACGAGAGATCCTGCCTCACCTCATACTTAGGCCTCTGTGTGAGGTGAAGCCTGAGGTGAGGACGCCAACGCCACCACGTCAGCCACAGCCACAACCACTACCACCAGTACCAAGAGCTGCTGTCCCCCAGACAGAAAACCGGGACGAAGAGTTGGAGAGACAGGGGCAAGAGTGGGAGCCGCAGCGTCCCCCACAAGTACGGAGGCAACAGCATCATCCACAGGCAGGACGAAGGATCGTAAGGGAGAGAGACTTCAGAATCCCGCAAACTGAAGATTGGGGATCTGAAGCCACTCAAGCTGCCTCCGCACTCGCAACCACACACATTAATTGGGACAGAAATTGGGGTAGGAGATGTGTGTGGGGGGCCAGACCTGGGAGGTGTCATCATTAAACAGGTGAATCTGGAGTTCACAAAAACAGCTCTTCTCAGGGCTAACCAGATCTCTAGAAAAGAAAGACTGATCAATATGTCAAAAATATTAGTGTGTGTGTGTGTATTTGTTTGTTCTTGTGTATTTTTGTGTATGTGTGTGCGCGTACGTTTGTTTGTGTGTGTGTTTGCGTGTGTATTTGTGTTTGTGTGTGTGTTTGTGTACGTGCGCGTACGTTTGTTTGTGTGTGTGCGTGTGTCTGTCTTTCCCTTAACAAACTCTTTGTCCCTACACTTATGAGTGTTTGATTTGTGTGACTGTGGAGTAGTGTGACTATAAACACTAACTCCTTTTCCGGTGTGATTGTAGGTAATGGTGTGTTTTGTAAATAAAAATCTTTCCTTCTCTAACTAGATATTGAGAGAAAGTATGGTGGTTATGTATAAAAATTATTTTAGGTTAGCACTCTCATGACTGTGAATTGTTTCGTAGGTGATATGGGTAGTTGGTGAGAGGGTATGTTTTCTTTCACGTCCGTGCTTGAGACGTATTTCGTGGAGCGTTCATCAATCGCGCCATTCAACATTGAATAACAAAAATGGCCAGCAATACAGTAGACAAAAGGATGAAGTTGCAACAAGTAGTAGATGACGAGGGGATGATAGAGGAATTATTGGAGAAAGTGGAGTATGGGTGTTATAGTCCCCATAGAGCAGTGCTGTCCAACATGCGGCCCCGCGGGCTGATTTTAAATGGCCCGCCAGAGCTCGAACAATTTTTTGTGCAATTATGTAAAAAAAAAAAGTCAATAGCTTACTTTCATCTGATGCTGCGGCCCTCGGCTTCAAGAAGAAATTTTCAGTGGCCCATGGTGTCAAAAAGGTTTGACAGCACTGCCATTGAGTGAGGATGGAACTGAATAATTTGAAGAAGGCAAAGGACAGACTGAAAGAGCTGATTAAACAGGAAAACGAAGTAAAGGTGGATAAAGAGGAAAAAGGACAAATAAGAGCTTACAATGCTAGCTTGAAAAAGAAGAGAAGAATGAAAAGAGAAGAAAAAAGGAGGAGATAGAGGAGAAGGAAGAAGAGGAGAATGAAAAGAAGAAGAAAAAGAATGTAGAGGAGAAAATAAGATGTTGGCGGAGAAGAAACAGAAAAGGCAGAAATTAGAAGAAGAAGAAACCCAAAGGCTCTTTTCATGGCCATTCCGTTGCCTCGAAAAAATTTACTCTCTTGCCTAAACAAGTTTTAGTCGATTTTTGTGTCATAGATTTATATTCATTAGTCTATGTTTGTGTATATATCTCTCTTGTTGCCAGTGTCCAGTACCGTGATGTCATCCCTCTCCCATTTCCCTTGTCCGTAGACAGGCCCAATACATTGTCGCTATACATCCCCTATGTTCAATTTCCCTTGTCCGTATAGTAATCCACCATGATAAAATCACACCTTGTCAGTATAGTGCCGGGACCCCCTCTGTAATGTTAATTCCCATTGTCCGTATATTACCTCCCTTCACTACTCTTAGCATTATCCATTTTTACAAATATGTCCTCCTGATATCACATATCTAAACTTCAAGCACGGTAAGAGGCAATAACTATGAGGGCCAATGGAAGCTGAATGGATGTTATGTGGAAATAAAGATTACAAAAGGTCAGTGGAATCAATATGCATCTAATATAGTCCAATTTCAGCGTGATATTAGAGCTACTTTATACTTGAGGTTTCCTAGTTACAACAGCAGCGTCCTTAGTGATGAAATGCTAACACTGGCAGTAAACAAAGATATCACAGCAACGTCAGTTAATAGATACAGCGGCAGCCCTAGAATAGCTGCCAGCATCTGACGCACTAGGCGAACCTTGCAATCGGCTTCCCCACCCCATAATTGCTCCTCAAATCTGACGCCCCATTTTACTTGGCGCCCTAGGTAACCGCCCAGTTAGCCTATATTGACGGGCTCCCCCTGAGTAGATAATATAGCCAAAATGTTCGTCTCAAACAAGATCACCTTCGGAAATCGCCCACCAAAACATTCATATACACTGCATTACAACACATTTACGGAAGTTCATAACTGGTAACGTTGGTGAGTTTACCGCATAATGAATTTACAATTATAAATATTATAATTATCTCTAAATTGATACGTACATAGCAAAAATATTATTATCACAGTAATTGGATTTTTATCGCTAGATTGTTTTGCATATCGCAATGATTCAGATTTTCTGATGCTGACAACTCGACATGTTCTAACAATCAAGACAGTGATACTGTGATTAATATGGCTTTTAAAGTGTTATTGTAAAGCAATTTGATATAACAATACTATTGTTACTTTATTTCCACTCATGGTGCAATAATACGCATAAACATTCTTGCAACTGTGTGCCTGTTCACATAATCATTGGCCGAAATGCACAAACGTATTACTATTTCAATTCCAGAGTAAACTATTCTCGATTATTTTTTCCCGTGTTTTACTCAAGAAATCCATCGAATTTCTACATATTTATGGAAACGAGATTGAGCGTTGATGATACAAAATATTATATTTTGAGAAAAAGGTTGTCATAAGATCTAGAAATTTTCGGTGTCTTTGCATCCATTTTGATCCAGATAATTACCATTAGCCAAACAAAAACAATATCTCACATTGGAAAAAAAGATCCTTTAAATTTATTTTTAGAATCTCTTCGCCAAGTATGCTGTAGAAGTGATAGAGGCCCATAATCCCGACAAACAACCGTTATTTATGTATCTGGCTTTCAAAGCTGTCCACACACCTCTCCAGGTAAATTCTGGTACTGTGCGAAAGGACACAGACAAAATGACAAACGACAGTTGATGTGTAAAATAAAGAAACGTCTTATACAAAATATGTAAAAGTGATCAATGATATAAACAATATGATATAGACAAGATGACGTCATAGCTTACATTTTTAACCTAATAGTTTCATTCTTTAAGGAATAATTGACATGGAAATATGCATATACAGTACAGATAAATGATATTCTAATAATAAAACTGGATCGTAAAGATGCATATATCTCTATTCATAGCTATATCAAAAATTTATGAATAAAGAGAGCAGTTTTTAAAATATTTTTATTATGTATAATGCACATTAAAAAAATAATAGATTATATCTTGATATATTATTGACGAATGTTCAATATTTCATCAGAACTCAAATTATATTAATGGGTTGAAAGGAGAAATCTTGCAAAGTATGGGAACTCTTGTTAAAATGTGTGGCAACATGAGATGAAAATGATTGATCGATATAATCTTTTATGTCTGATCTATGTTGGTTCATACGTTTAGATATTTGTTGTAGCAGTTTCTGAGATGGAACGTCTGCCAAAGGAAACTTATTGGATTCACCGTCTTAATACGGTATATCCAAAAGGTCTAAATTCCAAAACATTATACGACATTCATTAATCAATTTGTTTTAATTATGTCCCCTGTTTACAATTAGTTAAGAATATCTTTATATTATTCTAATTTACAGAATAACTTAACTAGTGAAAGTATAAACTAATGTCATAAAAATAAGATTACTAATTCTTTAAAAATGAAAGGGCATTTTAAAATTAATTCTCAACATATTATGATTAATTATTTATAAAATACTTATTTATTTTATGATTATAAGTATTATGCACACTACAATTTTTTTTATTATATCATTTGAGTTCTGATGAAATATTAAACATTTGTCAATAATATAATAAGATATATTATTTTTTTAAATGTGCATTATACATAATAAAAATATTAATAAATCTGTTTACCTCTATTTAATCACAAATTATATATATATATATATATATATATATATATATATATATATATATATATATATATATATATATATGTGTGTGTGTGTGTGTGTGTGTGTGTGTGTTTGTGTGTGCAAACCTGCTGTGCAAGGCAAACTCTAATAACAAATATATATTGATTATGATAAATTATAAATCTAGACCATTCTTCTATCCATAATATATCTAAATAATAAGCAGTACAGTCAAGCAATCCAAGACAAAACTGTTCCTGGAAGATGAAATAAAAATAGTTGAGTATATTTTCTGCAGGTACCGAAGAAATACCTAACAAGATATCAACACATTGCAAATAAAGATCGTCGGATATACAGCGGTAAGTTATGTATGTATGTATGTATGTATGTATGTATGTATGTATGTATGTATGTATGTATGTATGTATGTTAAAGTCTAACAGCGTGAGTCTGGCTTGAGTTCGATGTTTCCTAACACCTCAAGACGACAGTTGTTGTCATCGGAAGGATTCCTGAACGATTAAATACCACAAATAATTTTCCTCGAAACAACTAATAACCACGCCTTCACGAGATCGTAATTTCACACTTGGTTGGTTTATCTTGTTTGACATGTGTATTATCCAGCATAAAGCTTTCCGAACTGTAGAACGTTAGTTCACGCCACACACCACGCCACACAGCCCAAACACCTAATGCAACTACTTATTTATATCTTAAATTGCTAAAGACGTATAGTTGAAAATACTCTGAGATTTTCTTATGCTAAGGAATTAGGAACGTTCCATTTTACAAAATGTACCTATGCTACCACAAAGTCTGGAGAATACTGTTCATTAGGGCGGCTGCTCCTAGTAATTAGCTAATTACTCGGTTTAAGAAATATCTTCCGAACACCGATCAACTAGACTTTGTGATGAATATTTGTGTTTGTGTTTTTATGTGTAAAGTCAAACTTTCATGACAATCATCCAAGTAGTTCAAACAATACCAAACTTGTGTTAATAGACAGACATTGAATGAAGAACAGGACATCCCAAAAGCTCTGGTCTATGACCAGCTTGATTGCTCCGGTGGCCTAGGGGTTAGAGCGTCCGCCTCGGATGCAGGAGGTCGTGGGTTCGAACCCTGACCGAGTTATACCAAAGACTTATAAAAATGGTACTAACCGCTGCCTCGCTATGCGTTCAGCATTAGGAGGTTAGTGTTAGGACTGGTCGGCCTAGTGTCAGGATAATATGACTGTGACTGGGACATCACGCTTCATGTCTGCGGTATGATGCCCCAGTGCTAGACATCACTATAAACTGCCACACAGCAGACATCGTAGCGATATGATTGAACAACTTTTTAAGCTACGTTAAAAATCTAAGACACACACAAAACACACACCCAACACCGACTTCCCATACTCAAATAATCATTAAAATTTAGCAAAGTTACTAATAGGATCGTAAATATGGATTACACATACGCTACGTTTGTCACAAGACGTTTCTAATTTCTCTGCAATATCAAACAAGCGTCCGTGTGTACTTGTATTGCCTTCCGATTTATATACCTGATAGATTCCGAGTTAACTTCGAATTTCTGAAACTCTTATTTTATTTGATTCTTTCCTATCTGTTGGCATTGTAACAATCTTCAGGATCGGATCTTGGGGTGGGGTTGGGGTTGGGTGGAGGGGTGAGGGCGAAGCCAGCGTGTTGGACAAAGTTTTCCTTACAGTTCGATAGTTACATTTATGCCAGGGACACGCTTAAAATGTATTAGTATCCAGGGGCTTCGCCCAATGTGTCCAGGCCAGGGGTTAAACCGCATTGACCCCTTCTTTCACAACTTGTTTACGCACCCTCCCAATCCTTTCAAAAATAAATAATCTAAACAAAAATACACTTCTGGAACCGCCCCTAATCTTTTTTGTTAAAATTCAGTAATCAGTTTCTTTGCAGCTATGATAACCGCTATGGACGAGGCCGTAGGAAAGATCGTGACAGCATTGAGTGAGAATGGATATATGGACAATCTGCTCCTGGTCTTTACATCAGATGTACGTATAACAAGAATTTGAGGATTTTACCGCCTTTATTGGATTTCTTTTTGTCATAGTAGCGGAAATCGTGATCGAAATTGCATTGTTCAACTCAACATTTCTTGTGAATTCCTGTACTTATGTTTATTAAAAATATTGCAAGCAGACGTTTAACTTACAGAAATATACAATGATGATGATAGATAGCAACCTAAATAGTGTTTGCTGCTTTTACCTATTTCCTTCTTGAATTTCACTACATCCGTTCCTGAGGACATGCGTGATCATTTTCAAAAATGGTGTCCGGTCACTCTGAAGATTTTTAAAAAAGTAATTATTTTATGACACTGTAATTTATATGTATATCTTGAGCTTAATTTTTGTCAGTGATTGAGGGTTGTGGATGGAGGTTTTTCATACCTGGCTTTTGCCATGCTTGTAAGTAGTAAACAAGATGTTTACTAAAATTTAGTCTAAGGCCTAACGTTGTTCACGAGTTGGTGGAATTTTCCATAACAATGATTAGTTTTCCAGAAAATTCTATTGCATGGTAGATCAAGTGGGGATTTGTATATATAGGGACTTGGTAAGCAAATAATTCATTCCTATCTTAAGATCAATCTTTGGAATCTTTTTGTTATCATGGTTTTTAATTGTGTTCATATATAATTCTAGAAGAATTATTTATTTCAGTCATTGATTTTACTTACTCAAGTGCTCATTGACTTTGAATTAATACATGAATTTTGCAATTTTTGTGAATTCATTCAAAGACATTCTGGATTGCCTCATTTGTATATCACGACATTCAAGACTATTAATATATCAGGATATTTAAAACTATTGGAATCCATTCGTAACATTCTATACTTTTGGACTTGTGATAGGACATTTAGGATTTTTTGCGATTTAATTCCCATTACAGTAAGTGTCTTTTCATTTTTTTTACTTTGTAGTAACGGAAAGAAATGTTTGGTTGAATTTTATTAAACTTGTTGGCTTCCGGCTTCGCTTCTCTCTGTTACATAGTTTAAGAACTAGAGTCGTGACAATAGACACAACCTTATAGTTCGTAAGAGACTGGGGTACTGGGGTACATCTGTTATTAAGATTGTATTATATGATTTAATCGCAACGTTTAAATAAATTAAATTATTATTATTATTCGTAGGTAAGACAATATTTACATGACAATTCAAATGCCTAGCACAAACACTATTTGTGATGGAATGATTGAAGAGCTTGTCAAAAAATTAGATCTCGAGGGAAATTATGTTAATGTCGTTTGAAAGTTACATATCTATTCATTTTTGTTTCATTTCCAAGCTCTTTGTTTTCATTGATAGACACGCATAATACAAATACTAGAATAAAAATCCCCACAGTTTGAAATGGAATAGCTCCTCGTGGGAAAAAGGTTTTACATTGTTGCTCAAACGATAAATGTTTTGTACATGTGGAAGAGGATAAAAATAAAAAACATTAAAGGTATTACTTAACCCTTAACGTTTGTTTGAACTGCCCAGCAATCTATGTCCAGTACAGCTTTATTCAAATTCACAATGTACCATAAATCGGTGGTTTATTTACTGATCCAATATGTTTCCCTGCAGAATGGTGCAGCGTCTTACATTTCAGGCAATAACTGGCCACTGCGTGGAGCCAAGACCACTCTATGGGAGGGTGGCACGAGAGTTCCCGGGTTTGTCTTCAGTAAAACTCTGCTCGAAAAATCACAATATGTCAATAATGAGTAAGTCCAACTACATTCAAATTATTGAACATAATACAGTTATAATGCAGATAAATACCGCAATGACACCATCAAAAATAATCACAATTGTAATACTTTTTATTGATTTGGGATTGATCGTGGCACTTTGTAATGTACATCTTTTGGCAAGGGACAGCTTAAGGCTTTGGGATGCCCGGGGCACTTAAAATAGGGGGTCTTTATAGATCTACAAATACACCCTAAATTAGTCCTTAATCTGTCCTTTACATGTGTATAATTGTTATAGTTATACTAGGCTACGTATTATAAGTTTAGACCTATAGATGGCTTATTTAAACACATTTAATTTTATCCGCCGCAACCACGGGGACAGCCATGACTAAAAGGTCCGGGGAACGTGCCTCCTGTGCCCCACATTTAATCAACCTGCTTTTGTCGGTCTTGCCAACCACCTTCGAGAAAAGCATTTTTATTTCTACCCCCATTACTGACACAAAGTTTTGTTTTTTACTCGATCTGACCAGAAGTTCTGACACTAAGGGGAATTTTTTCTTTTAATCTTTCATAACTAGGGGAAACAATGCTGGAATCATACTGTATTCGTCAAATATAATGCAGTTTTAATGAAATGACGAGGAACAGTACCCAAGCTGCCTCTGCAGTCGAGCAGGCGACATTCTATATTATCTACATTCTACAACTGATTATAGTATACCATGGAATTCACAGCTCAACTCAAGTGCTTTGCCTCAGCAAGTTGGGTGGAAGCACTTTGTTCAATATCAGCAAATAGTAAGACCCATGAAATAAAAAGTACCTTTTTCCCGATGCACTTCCCAATTTCCTAAGCATAAGCGTATAGTTATTCAATATACGATTCTCTTCCTTATTATTGAAATAATTCAATCTTAACTTAGTTTATTTCCGCAGTAAAATTGACGTTGACAATGTAGATTTCGGCAATATTTCAATGTGTAAATCTTTTTCTTCTTGCCTACGACGATTGTTGTGAAAGTCGAGACGCGGAAATTACACTATCAGTCCTCTTGACTTAAACATTAAATCATGTGTGGTGTATGGGTAGTTGGATCATGTGTGGTGAATGGGTAGTTGAACCATGTGTGGCGTATGGGCAGCTGGATCATGCGTGGAGTATGGGTAATTTGATCAAGTGTGGTGTATGGTTAGTTGGATCATGCGTGGCGTATGGGTAGTTTGATCATGTGTGGTGTATGGGTAGTTGGCTCAAGTGTGGCGAAAGGGTAGTTTGATCAAGTGTGGAGTATGGGTAGTTGGATCATATGTGGCGTATGGGTAGTTAGACCATGTGTGGTGTATGGGTAGTTGGATCACGTATGGCGTATGGGAAGTTTGATCATATGTGGTGTATGTGTAGTTGGATTATGTGTGGTGTATGGGTAGTTTGATTATGCGTGGTGTATGGGTAGTTGGATTCTGCGTGGCGTATGGGTAGTTTGATTATGTGTGGTGTATGGGTAATTGGATTATGAGTGGCGTATGTTTAGTTGGATCATGTGTGGCGTATGGGTAGTTTATTTATGTGTGGTGTATGGGTAGTTGGATCAGGTGTTGCGTATGGATAGTTTGATTATGTGTGGTGTATGGATAGTTGGCTCATGTGTGGCGTATGGGTAGTTGGCTCATGTGTGGCGTATGGGTAGTTGGATCATATGTGGCGTATGGGTAGCTGGATCATGCGTGCCGTATGGTTAGTTGGATCATGCGTGGCGTATGGGTAGTTTGATCATGTATGGTGTATGGGTAGTTGGTTCATGTGTGGCGTAAGGGAAGTTTGATCATATGTGGTGTATGGGTAGTTGAATTATGTGTGGTGTATTGGTAGTTTGATCATGCTTGGCGTATGGGTAGTCTGATCATGTGTGGTGTATGGGTAGTTTGATCATGTGTGGTGGGTGTATGGGAAGTTGGACCATATGTGGTGTATAGGTAGTTGGATCATGTGTGGTGCATGGGTAGTTGGATCATGTGTGGTGTATGGGTAGTTGGATCATGTGTATTGAATGGGCAATTGGATCATGTATGGTGTATGGGTATTTGGATCATGTGTGGTGGGTGTATAGGTAGTTGGAACGTGTGTGGTGGGTGTATGGGTAGTTGGATCATGTGTGGGTGTATGGGTAATTGGACCATATGTGGTGTATAGGTAGTTGGATCATGTGTGGTGCATGGGTAGTTGGATCATGTGTGGTGTATGGGTAGTTGGATCATGTGTATTGAATGGGTAATTGGATCATGTATGGTGTATGGGTATTTGGATCATGTGTGGTGGGTGTATAGGTAGTTGGAACGTGTGTGGTGGATGTATGGGTACTTGGATCATGTGTGGGTGTATGGGTAATTGGACCATGTGTGGTGTATGGGTAGTTGGATCATGTGCGGTGTATGGCAGGTGAAATACTTATATATAGATTCTACAATCTTCATCAGCAGAAACAAAACATTTTTTTTAAAAAAGACACTGTATCAGACATGTAGAGATGTTAAGGCTAGGCCTGTCTTCACAAAATGTGCCCAAAAATAACTACAGAGAGAGAGAGGAGTTCAATACATGTGTATTCATTCTGTTGTCAACTTACTAATTTGTGTGCTGAGTTTATTTGAAAATGACAGGATCATTCAAGCATATACGGAACGAGCCATTAGTTTGTCCTAATTCAGGTAAATTTGGCTGAGTATCGTCGCCAAGTGACCTTAGTGAGAAGGGTATATCAGATAATTTAAAAGGGCAAAACAACTGATCGGCGACATTAGGCGTAGACAAGGAATTTACGGATTTTATTTTACTGTATTTGCTGTAGGAGTTTATTTGTTTTATTTTCTTGTATAAACAATACTCACTTCATTTATACCATTTGCTTATATTGACTGATTTACATATCTGACTCCCATTTACACTCCCATTTTCAGTCTGGTGCATGCAGTGGACTGGTTTCCAACACTTTTAGCTGTAGCGGGTGGAAACCAAAGTAATACTTCATTTTTCTTTAGTGTTTGTGCTGTATAACTACTCAGCAAGTGTGACTCATATTTCATCCCTTCTTTTCATCTTTGAAAATTATCCAGACACGTACAGCAACAGTAATAATTAATATTTGTGCAGTCCAACGTAGCGATGATAGTGAATACACAGATAAGCAATCTCTTTCTTTATTGGTACAATTTTAGACACTCGATGCGAATTCAAAAAGTAAGAGGATCTGGCTGATATGTATTTTTTTGTAAATGCAAAACGGATAGGCAGAACAACCTACATTTCAAATGACCATTTCAAGCTCTTATTCAATGACTTGCCTCGAAAAATAGCACTTGTTGAGTAATTTTTCGTCTTGTTTTACCTGTAAAGGTTAGTCAGAAAGTTTTCCCAAGGGTTTTCAAATTCTTCTCAACGACCGTTGGAGGTGGCGTTTTAAGTAACTAAGAAAACAACATCATATATCTTCTTTGCGAAGTTAAACTTGTTAGAAAATTATAATGACCACTTAAGTGAAGCTCTTACTATGCTATAGAAAAGTGATAAAATATTAATACTTTGTATTGAATAGAGTTTGGTCATTTTCAGTTCCAAAGAATGACATTTTATCTAAATCATTTCTTTTTGATCTTTTCTATCTTCAGCTCAAGGTATAGATGGAATCAATCAATGGGGGGTTTTACGAAGTGGTCAGAAGTCGGCCAGGAACGAATTTATCTACAACATTGACGACGTGAAAGGAAACGCGGCTATTCGGTAAGAATGACATCTGTCTGGAGCTAACCCAAAGGTTAAAAAAACTTACATTATTGTGAATTAAATCTCAATATTCATAAAAGGGTTATCACACGTCCAAATGTATACAGTTCCATTTGAATTCCGGTGGTATTCCCAAATAAGTTTCAGTATTGAATGTGTTGATGCGCCTGTAGTCAAGAACGTGGTAACGTGCCAATGGCCTGGATTGTTGCGATGTGCACAGCAATATAATCCAAAAATGTTCTTGTCTGGATTCACTATAATTCCAAATTAATGTTTCTGTCCAAAGAATATTATTGATGGGTTCTTTGTATTTCTAATGAATAATAATGTGAATAAATAGTTCCACCCAAATCGAATTCTGAATACAACAATAAGACTGATTCCTCTTCATGATGTTTAGGTAAGAATGAGTAATCTTTAAAAGTAAACAAAATTATATAGAAAACTAAGACACAATAATGGAATCTGGATGAGGGTCAACAGTTCATTTCTGGAACATTCTAAGTAGTCAACAAGATAAGGTCTATTACTAAAATTATAATAAAGAACATGGCAAAGATCAGATAAGCCAGGTTTTTCCATGTGGGAATACCAATGTCCTAGACTCAGATTAAGATAAACATGTTTGCCTTAATTGATAATGATCGTAAGATTTAATCTAATGTCATAGGGAAATATTAGCTATGTATTATGTTGTTTACAAAATTAATGTCCCTAATCAAGTACACCATGAACTTGATTTTGGACTAAAGTCAATTACAAAATACAATTATATACATTTGGTAAGAATGACATTTGTGTGAAGATAACCCACAAAGTCAGTGGAAGACCATTTGTATATATATATATATATATATATATATATATATATATATATATATATATATATATATATATATATATATATATATATATGAGTCTATGCTCTTAAAATAACAGAAAAGAGTGAATAGCTACAACCTTTGTAAAATTCAATAAATAATTTCCATAGAATACAAAGTACAAATGAAAATACAAAGAACTTACCGTATTGCGAATTAAATCTCAAAATTAATACTAGAATTACAGATAGAAGAAACAATTAATAAAAGTTCTGAATAAACTTTAGTAGATATCCAAAATAAGTCCAACGCCGAAAGTGTTGATACGCCTGTGATGGCTCGTAAAGTGTTGATTTGCCAACAGTCTTTCGTTGGATCATAATAACATTATTCCAGGTTTGAATTCACTATAAATCCCAGTAAATGTCTCTGTCCAAGATCTGTTTATGAGCACACTGTATTTCCAGCAAATAATCACTTGAATTAAAGAATTTGAAGAAATGTATTATACAATTTGGTTCTGCTAGATCTTAAAGCACGAATGACAGACTTTCAGAAAAAACAAACGTCAGTTATATGACAAACTAAGACGCAAAACAAAACCACAGATAAGGACCAAAAGCTCATTGTTCTAGAAGGAATGGAAAGTGTATTACCATAAGGCACGTGACTGAAATCAGATAGTCAAGTGTAACTATATAAAATAAACAATGTCCTTGACTCAGCTTAAGATAATAATCCTAACTCTGAGAAGAAAAAAAAATGTTTACCAAAACTGTCACTTATTTTGGACAAGGTCAGCCACGAGATACAATGTTTCATTACCTCAGCATTTGAAATAAAAACAAAAATAGAAAAAAACCCTAACAAACATAATATATGTAGTTTCCCTATATGAGACGCATTCTGCTGAATTTCTAAAGCTAAAAATCCATATATCCGTATATACGTGATGTGTACTCGTATACCGCACGCTGATTCGGATGTATGAGACATGAGGACATGTTTTTCATGTGATTGTGCATATACCGTTTAGTTGTAGCCTGCCATTTTAGCTGCGATCTGTTACAACTCCGGGAATAATACAATATTTATAAAGGATTTCCGGAATGAATGTTGCGCGATGTGATGTCACAATCAAAACTAAGCATGTTGATAAACAAATTCGTACTACCTTATATTGTGACGATTAGACTCCACATGCTCATTTTCTGACCAGTTTAGTACCTGGCCTCCATTGTAAACCTCCACAGCGATCAATAATTTTCGTCTGGAAGTTTCTTCATGACAGTTAAGGTGCAGATCATTCAGTAATCAGGATTGAATAGACTTTGGTTAAACAATATTATTATTAAATTTTAAAACAAACATTTATATTAAATTTAATATGAGTAAATGCACAAACATGACCTGTATGACTTTCACTGTTGAAACCTTCGTTAATCCGAGCTCAAGTACACCAAACAAGAGATGTTCCGAATTCTCGTTATTCGACTCACCTTCATGGAAATGCATCGCGTTTTACAGACTTGGGGACTACAAGTTGATTCGAGGTGGATCTGGTAGATACAACAACTGGTACCGACCCCGTATGCAGAAAGACTGCGACCTCGTTTACACTGGTAGTGGAATGAAAACGGAGGATGATGCCATCAAGAACCGGACGTCCTACATAATGAGAAGTCTCAACGAGAACGCGACCAGCTTGGCAGAGGAACTGGGACTTAAGTCTGTCTGGAACTCAGTAACCTCGCGGAACGAGAAAGAGCAGTGTGCCAGGATGAAAGAAGAAGAACGGATAGAGGAACGGAAGCTTAGGCAACCTAAAATACAGCTGTATAATATTAAAGGTATGTGACTTCAAAATTAGAGTCGTTGTACAATTAAATGTATGCCACATCAGCTGAAGTTACAGTTACTAATATTAAGATATATGTCACTTCCGTTTAAGTGACATTTGTAAAAACTTAACATTTATGACACAAGATGGGTGGGGCATGCAATGATGACATATTTCAACGAGTCCTGGACTCATATCGATCAATTATAAATTCAGGGCAAGCCTTGTTATCAGACATCAAAAGACTGCGTGTTGGGTTTTATAATTAATTGGGGTATATATATATATATATATATATATATATATATATATATATATATATATATATATATATATATATATATAAACAAAATTCACATATTGTCTTAACTACTTTATATGCTAAGTAACAATTCAGTTGCATGAACATCATACAAATCTAACAGTAATCAATTCCTAATATACATGATTCATGTGACATATAAACAAAAAATTCAAACAATTATCTCAAGTGTAATATCAAAGAAAAAATATAGGAAATTAAGACAAATTAATTTAAAGAATTATCTTAAGACTCATATGGAATAAATATTGCATGAAATTCAGACATCGTACCTTGTGGTTTCGAGATTCTCTCGCTTCCCACTTGGCAAAGTCGTCTCTTTACCTTTTGGTTTCGTGTCGCTTGAAGACTTCTAGACATGTCCACCTGGACAATTTTACGAGAGAATACTTTCTACTCTCTCGGAATGAGGATGTCCAAGCTAGGCTGACAAATTTAAGACCTTTATAAAACTTCGCAAGAAAACAGACCCGAAGCTGTTACTTATCTAATCAGAATATAAGTTTATCTAACCGCCATTGTAAGCATACGGACATTCAGAGTTAGGAAAATTTCACGTTTTTCTCCCTTTCCCTAATAACAGACCTCTGCAAAGTTTCACCTTATGAAAAATATTTCATTAAGTACAAAAGCTCTTTCTGAAACATTTCAACCCTTGGAATTTCTCTATACATGGACTCAATTCAAAACCTCTTGACCTTTTCGCTTACAATGATCAAACGGAACCTAAATAAAAACCAATCATGCCCGCACGAGACCTATTATTGTACCGTATCCATACAAATGCCATGGATTTAATTCCATACCAAATTACATGCATTAACTTAATATTGCTGTGTGCCACAATGACACCTGAACAATACAGACATCTGCAAAATTTATAATGTTACAGAGGCTAGAGCGCATGCATATTTGGACATCGAGGCATGTCAATTTTGCCAATTTAATACGTGATCTAACTTTAAAAGATGTTGATGTTCCACACATGTTTGTATTAACCATGTTGAAAAAGACTGTCAGATGTGCGCAACAAGATCGTGTTCATAGCAAAAATGAAAAATGTATTTTAAAAAAAGAGAATAAAATGCAGTTTCTTTGTAAAGTAATTATAGACCAGTAGACAAATTGGTAACAGACAAAGCTGATATAGTAGACGAGTTGAGAGCATACAAATTAGTCAGATGCTCAAGCTCAGACGAGCTGGGAGTGAACGACTCGGGAGTAGACAATCTCTGAGTAGACGATGACACTGATCTAGTCAGGAAAAGGGAATGGGTGATTTAACATTCATCTTTTCATTTGATAAGCCCGAATTGTATACGTTATTACTAATAATTCCAGAGGACCCGTTAGAGCAGCACAACATCGCCAAGGGTAATTACAACACTGTGCAGAAGCTGAAGCGAGGGCTGGAGAGGTACGAGAAAACGCTGGTGAAAGCAAGTGAACCGCCTATAAATCCCAAAGGAAGGCCTATGTATCATAACGGCGTTTGGAGCCCAGGATGGTGTTAACCTGCGTAGGTGTATTTGCTGTCTTCATTTTGGAAGGAATGTAGGAACACAAGCAAAAAAGAAGTGGTAGAATGTGTGTGTGTGTGTATATATATATATATATATATATATATATATATAGAGAGAGAGAGAGAGAGAGAGAGAGAGAGAGAGAGAGAGAGAGAGAGAGTTAAATGCATGTAAACAGAGCATTCTAGTTGTGACAAAGCATCCTGAAGTCTAAGTTATGCATCATGTAACTTTTGTTCTTGCACATGGGAGCATTTGCAAATCACATTTTATCTTATGTCATCGACCTTAAATGATATTGATTGAATAACTTCTTACAGCCATTTGACAATGGCTTGCTTTGGTCATTGTATTGTTCTGTGTTTTACTGTGCAAAGATGATTATGCAAAGAGGACATATACCTATTTTAACGACGAAATAGCCATTACAGTCAACCAATATACTCACTCGAACCTCTGAAAGAAGAAATCAAGTTGTCCCAGTTAGCAATATTTGTATTTGCACACAAGGAAAACTGTATGGCGTATATAGGAATGGTTATAATGGCGATGCCTTCGGAAGACCAGATGATTTTAGACAAAAGGAGTGACAAAGTAATCATAATTTCGAGACTGAATATATGCATACTTTACCATCGTCTCTTGCAGCTTCCAACATATTTCAGCATTTATTAACAACAATTCATACATTATTTTGATCACATTTTGACTTTGATTCGATGCCTCTTAGGATGTAGACGAATGCTAGTCACTTATTTGCTTTGTGTCCGGTTGTACTTTATACATAACGTTTACTGAAACTCTACCGCTTTTTAGTTATATTGGTCCAAAAGTGGAACAGCTTAAGCGATTTCTTGGCATCCGTTCCTACGGCTGGTCATGGCTCTCCGTTAGCACAGATGTTTGTATACGCTGTTCCTCCTAAGCTGCTAAGAGAATCGCTATGAAAGTAAGCTGCTAAGAGAATCGCTATGAAAGTAAGCTTCTAAGAGAATCGCTATGAAAGTAAGCTGCTAAGAGAATCGCTATGAAACTTCACATGCACATTCATTCCAAGATCTAGTTGGTTGTAAATGAAAATGACTCCCATCAAACATCCAATATGACCTATATGGACTGTCATTATTGTGATTCTTGAAAATGCTGCAAATAAGGTCTAAAGTATGGTCGCTAAATGGTTATATCGACATGGGATTTTCACATTATAACTTCTTTTGATATCTAATTGTACTTAAATGATACCACTCAGACCTCCAAATGTGCCTGTCATAGCTGCCTTCTAAAACAATATTGTTATTGCTACTTCTCCTAAACGATAGAAGCATCGGCTTTGCAATTTGCGCTAACAGACTTCCCATTATATACAGCTTGCCTCAGTGAAACTGGGTCTGATTAGACCTACAATTTAGTTGTCTCGGTGTCCATCTTGAACAGATAATGAAACATGAAACTTTACACACGTTATCAAATGTTTAAACTGTGTAACGAAACGTGAAAATGGAGAAGATGTATATCATCACTTGTTCACTTCATTTTAGATTTAAATCGCATTGCATCTCAATATTTGTCTTATTGTACGACCCAGACGTATCATTAATCATACATGCCATATTTACGACCCAGAAGTATCATTAATCATCCATTGTCTTTGTTTTCGACCCAGATGTATAATCCATGTACTCCAGCTGTACGGCCCAGACATATCATTAACCATACATGTACTCCAGTTGTACAACCCAGACGTATCATTAGTATCATTAATCATGCATGTACTCGTGTTGTACGACCCAGATATATCATTAATCATCCATGTACTCCTGTTGTACCATTTATCATCCATGTCTTATTGTACGACCCAAACATATCATTACCCATCCATGTATTCCAGTTGTACGACCCAGACGTATCATTAATCATCCATATACTCTAGTTGTACGTCCCTGACGTATCATCCATGTACTCTAGCTGTACGACCCAGACGTATCATTAATCATCCATGTATTGTTCGAGGCAGATGTATCATTAATCACCCATGTACTCCAGTTGTACGACCCAGATATATCATTAATCATCCATGTACTCCTGTTGTACGACCCAGACGTATCATTAATAATCCATGTCTTATTGTTCGACCCTGACATATCATTAATTATCCATGTCCTATTGTACGACCCAGACATATCATCAATCATCCTTGTCTTATTGTACGACCCAGACATATCATCAATCATCCTTGTCTTATTGTACGACCCAGACATATCATCAATCATCCATGTCTTATTGTACGACCCAGACATATCATCAATCATCCTTGTCTTATTGTACGACCCAGACATATCATCAATCATCCTTGTCTTATTGTACGACCCAGACATATCATCAATCATCCTTGTCTTATTGTACGACCCAGACATCTTTAATCATCAATGTACTCCTGTAGGCCCACGTTTGGACTTTCCGTCTATGATTGCAAAAACACCTCAGAAATACTACAGTAGCCTCCGTTGCATATACATATATCTTTTTCACCGAATAACCGAATATGGACTTAACACACAATTATAGTTTTCATTACGACGGTTCGGCTGCGTTGACTTACTAGCTGCAAAATTCCATCACTCTTATTTGCTAAGAGTGAAGTCTCTGAGATCTTTATTTTACTAAACCTGAGTACGTAATTCAATGAAGCTATCGTAATGCTTTTGAGATTGTTCTGTTTTGTCTAACGTATTTTAGCGTGAGATTTGTGTTCTCAGTTTTTGGAAGAAAATCAACATTGAGTTCGATTGCTGTGTACTCGTGTTTGTTCCGATTACCGTGTACTAGTGTTTGTTCCGATTACCATGTACTCGTGCTGAAATGTTTGATATGCATTAGCAAGAAATGAACACTGATTGTAGGAAAAATATGCCTACGTACCAGAAGATGTAAAATCTAAAACGAAAATTCATATGTTAAGCATCTACTTTAATTGACAGCGACTTTCATGTTAAAAATTACCAAATTTAGACTATAAGTGGAAATAATTAGGCCAATTCCGATCAAAACTATTGTAAAAATCTCTTTCATCATAACCATACATACATACATACATACATACATACATACATACATATTGTAGTACTGTGACCCATTGAACAAAAGGGAGTGAGGGGTATGGACAAATTTGGAAAATGATAGAATCTACAAATCATTCGCATTTATGGTAGAATAGTTGCTAAAGATCTGAGCGTGCTGAAGACCATTCCTTAGTATATTACGTATGCCAGAACGGGAGGGCCCTGACGGATCCCTCCTACGTCCTTGTCCCCCTCCGATGAGAGAGAGAGAGAGAGACAGACAGACAGAGACAGAGAAGGAGTCACTAAAAAGACTAATACTTTAACAAGAATCTAGCCAAGTAGGTAAATCAGGGTAAGAATACAGGGGGTTGAGCTCACCCTATTAAGGGTCAAACGACGGTGTGATGCCAAAGCTACGTATCCTACGCGAGGTAGTACGAGTCGCACCAGAGTTCCCGAAAAAGGGCACAACAGAATAAAAAGATTACAAAACAAAAAATACAAAGGGGAACAAAAAGACGTTACTAACATTTGCGAGCGAGCGAAAAGCATGCACAACACACAAACATCAAAGACACGTCTTTTCTTTTCTTTTTGTTTTGGTCCTTGTTTTTTTTTTTTAAATTTATTTATTTCTTGTATATAAACGTATATTTGTATAGGGAGGAAGATCATGGGAACGAAGAAGGAGGCCACTGGGACAGGAACAAATTGAAAGACCAGACCCACTAGGGGAACATAGCTAGGAGGTACCCGTCTGTCACTGCCGTAAGCCAAAATGAGAAACCCCTAGCGCAGGATTTTAAAGATAGGAATAAAAATGAAACAACTAAACTGAATTTGATTTTATCTGTGCCAATCCATACAAATTCACAGGAACATAGCACAACATTACAGTACAGCTCTAATAGATACATCATACAATGAACTATAAAAGATTCCTGGCAAGGATTACAAATAGTGAAACAAATACGGCAAGGAAAACATGCCAAAGGCAAGTGCCTAAAGGAGGGAAATCGGAGCCGAAAATACTTTAAGCTCGGGAGCGGAAAGAAAGGAGACTTTGGGAAAGAACCCCAAACTAGTACGCAACCATCTAAGGATAAATGAACCCTATTCAAAAATTTAAAAATTAAAAATTTAAAGCACTTAATTGATGAACTGGGAGAGACAGTTAACATAAAGCATAGTACCAGTTTTACTCACAGTGCCTTGCAAAAGTATTACCCACATCAATGAATTGAAATGATTTGTACAGGCATTTACACTTTTGAGACTATCTTCAACAATCATGCTTCTAACCGAAATAGAAATTCATTTATTTGCTTTAAACAGTTGTGCTCTCGTTTTGCCAGTTATGTAGCTATAAATTTTATTTGGACTTTGCTGAAGTCTGTTTTAACGAAATTTGAAGGGTGTGCTTATCGAATTTATTCAGACGGGCTTAAATACTAAAACCAAGTTATAAAACTGAAACCCACGAATTTCTGCCAGCGACGTACATTCTTTGAAAAACAAATACAGTTCGTCATTCACATCAAGATCATTTACATTTCTTTTCAAAGGTGGGCGTGCTTAAACAATTTACAATGCATTGTCCACGTACGCGCAGAGAGAGAGAGAGAGGGGGGACTGTATGTTGTAACCGGCCGGAGTTGCATATTGTAACTAATTAATGTTTACAAACTCTATAACCCACACGTATGGATTTTGCGGCTTTGGTTGGCCGAGTTGTCTAAGGCGCTCACCTTTACAGCTCACTCGTATCTCTCCTCTGCCCGGTTCGATTCGAGTCTCACCTCGACGAAAGTGGGTATGAGTGATTGATAAGCGGGGTTTTCAAACTTTTTTATTATTTATCCGGGTTCGAACCTTCTATCCCCAGTATTTTACCTCCTGCGGCAAACGCAAGTGCATTCCCTGCGCGTACAAACATGGGGCTGCGCACGATTCTCCAACCCACTTCCGCGAGCGCCCCTGGACTGAACCGCGAGAGCCCCGCTGCTTACTCGCTTTTTACTCCATGCAAATCAATGACTTGTTTCGGTCTTGCCTCTACATTAGCGTTCTTGTTTAGTATTTGTTCGCGGAGTCATCAGAAGTTTTCCATTTTTGGCCAGCATCGCCTCGAACTCGGTTGTGGTAATAGTTTTATTTTCGATTGATATAGCACAGATTAATAACTCCATTGAGACTGCTTTTGCGGCTGCACGAATTTCCGAAAAGACTCGAATTCGTGTATGGAGCCGTAACGAAATTATTTGCCTATGACAGTCACCGCGTTCTCGATTTCCCGTCACGACAATTCCGGTCGCGGCCGCTAGTTTATAAATTGCATCAGCGGAAAACAAGCGCGTTTTTATTTTGTGAGTTTAGCGTTTCTTTTTTTTATTTCATCTCGCAGCTGTTGATTCATTTCATTTATTATATTCGCGTCGGTAGCTTTGAGGATCCATCACAGTTCTTCTAGTAATACTGTCATCGTATAGTCTAAACGATCAATAGTTTGGCTGCAACATGCACACGCACATCTAACCAACTACATTTCTTCACTGACACAGCTGCCATACAATCAAAGCAAACATCTTCCTGGGAAATAGTTATGTGTCCGGTGATTATGCATTCCGGGGGGTTGGCTCGACGTTCTTTGGAAACACCTTGATTACACATCTGTTTTGTGTCTTTAACGATATTTCTCATTTTCCTGCAAGAACCTTTATACTGACATGAGCGTCATTGTTGAATAATAATCGAGAACTGTCGTTTCTTAGTGTAGTTAATATTGGTTCAACATTAGGTACGGAAAATTTTATGGGGAGTGAATTTGTCGGTATATTCCACTTCATCTCTGTAGAAATAATCACTGGGTGAGTTCACGTCCAAGAGCAAAGTTAGTGAACAGGTGTTTTCGCATGATAATGCGATGATTCCAAGCTGACGTCGAGTTGGTGGTGGTACATCAAGCTGATCCCATTTGTCTGTTTCTATTTCATGATCACAAGGGTACCACTGGTAAGGTACCCGCTTGATATTTTGACCCTGTCGTAGGAATCGCGGCATAGTAAAGTCCGCAATGAGAATAATGTTCACCTTACAAACGGCTGTGAATGGCATTACGGCTGCTAGCTCCGGTGCAGATACGATTCCAGTACGAGTTCGAGAAGAGTTTCATGGTGTGTTTGCCTGGTTAATCTGTTTATGTGTTGATTACCTGGTAATCTTCGAAATCACCTACCTGCTCGAGTAACTTAACTCCAGGGACTTGGACTCATTCACGAGTATACGCAACAGCCGCAGCGGCAGCAGTAGCTGCAATACGACGGCGGTTGTGTGTGTAATGTCAGCCCGAGTGGCCCATGAAGGAATTTTAATACCCATAAAGATGCAACTGTTCCACAAAGCTGACTCAGTCAAATGTGATTCTGCCGCGGGAGTCCTAATAATGCAAGTATGTCTGCTTTTTTGTACCTCTCGGTATTCTTATTCTATGGTCTCGTGTAAATTGCTTGAATTGAATCACGGTGGGCATACACTTATCATAAACCATTACTAATTGTTTATTCCCTCAATAAATTTGTGTAAACTAATATTTACTTTAAAAGGATTGTAAACCACAATCCCTCGGTCCTTAATATTATTTCATCGACTTTATCATCCTGGAAGATATCGTAAACCTATTCATCGACAAAATCTACTGTGTTTTCTACATTCGCGGCAGTAAGTCTTTGCAGACGCTCGCGATAATACTCATGGCCCACACAGCTGATTATGCGACTAAACTCCGATTCTGCTACAAAATACATTTTCAAAACAAACACCATTGCATCGATTACGTCCCCATGTCACTGAAATATCTATATAGACGGTACTTTATTCAATTGATTCTACCTGTTGTTTTTACAGTCGCCGTCGTTTTATTTACACATGTGGATAATCCAAATGATAGATTTGAAGAAACCAATGTGTAATAGTCGTGTTTTATGGTAATTCGAAATTGTAAATCAGCATTTTGCAAATACGCGGGTTTGTTATTTCCAGGATAATTGCAAAATTCACTTCCAACTCGGAATACAGTTTCGATCAAGTTTGTCTCGACCCAAATCAGCTCAAATGATCCACCACCGACTATTGCATAACCTCGAACATGGTCACACTTTGCAAATTTATAGTATTGGCAGTTAAATCTAAAATAATCCCAAAAGTTCAATCACAAGTACAAAAGTATAGAGTATTCCGAATGAATTCATGTGGCATTCCGAATAAATTCAAATCTTGAATATACTGATATGCCAATAACATGGAATATACTGATGTGCTAACAGACTTGAAGCATCACAATGATATAATCTAGAATGTGTTTTAATGAGTTCATAATAATCCCAAAATAGTGATTTAGCCAAAAAAAACAATGAACAATTTGCAGTTTGTCACGTTTGCTAAACCCCAGCTATAAAATAATGTATAAGCTATAATCTGCCTGTCTTGGGAATATTACCGTGGCCATGTGTTTGATATCTAAAGATTGCCGCCGGGCTAGTGTTGAACTCTTACGCAAGGTTACCTGACCAACTGGAGACCGGAAACTTGAATCGTGCGATCTATCGCTTTGATAAATCGCACGACTTAAAAAAGGCTTGCAGGTATCACACCTATGTGTTAAAGGTTAGTCCAAAGATCAAAAGGAAGTCCACGTGGTGAACGGGGCGTATTCTTATTCGTCCCCACGTTGACAGACAGCGAGAGGGACATTGTCTGCTAAGTTTGATTGGATCGGTTCACAGCGATATTCAATCGGAATTGAGATAGAGGGTGTGATTACAATTCCGACCCGAATGATACTTTCAGGACTCGTAAGAAGAAATTTAGTTTTCGCCTAGAGGGATTGCAGATCAATAGGATTACTCCGAGAAGAAGACACTCGTAATTTGGCGGCAAAACTTAGAGGTAGATTCTAATGATTTTTGCAGAATATTACGGCATCATAATTGTAATTATTTGTAGTATGTGTAGTTAATTACTAGGATCGTTAAGTATGTAGAATTACCCTTGTAGTGTTTCATTTACATGCGTATTTGAGAAATGGGCTTGAGCCTACGTACAGAATTATCAGATGCGAGGCGGAATTATGTAGATTGTTAGCTTGTGATCAGAAATAATTTTGTAATTCGCTGTTAGGGTACTTCGTAGTAAACCAGTGTATTTATTAATGTGTTATGTTAGAATTTACACATGCTTGAATTGTGAATTTGGAAACATGGTTGATGTATGTAAGAATAGTTACCATGGATGTATGTATATATCAGAGCATGGATATATGAATATTTACGTACTTGCTATGAGTTGTAAGGTAAAGAATGCGTCTGATTATTGTGATATTGTGTAGTATAACGGATTAGGAATATGTATTGATGTGACGGAATTTATTGATGTATGTATGAGAAGTAAATGATATCGTGCTGCATTATGACGTTTGTTTTACCATGCAAGAACGTATGTGATATGAACGTATCTCGATGTGAACGAATGCGTGACCGAAAAAAATTAATAGCCGTTATCTGATGATAGGCTGTGTGTAGTGTGAGATGAGAGGGCTAAGGAAAAAGATTGTACCGTCCTTGTGTTTTCACAGGAACCTTTTTAGGGGGCAGAGAACTTCGGGTTCCATTGGGTCCCGAGTCTTCAAGAGTTGGAGACGGAATTTAGGCTGTAGCCGAGACAGTCGAAGTGGATAGAAGACTAGTTATGGTAGAGAAAGTGGAGGAGGAGGAGAAGGAGTCTAGAGAAAGTGGAGAAGGAGAATGAGTCATGAGAAAGTGGAGGAGGTGGAGAATTGGGAGAAGGAATTTGGAGAAAAGTCGAGGAAGAAGGGGAGAAGGAATTGGGAGAAATAAGAGAGAGAAAGGATACACCAGATGAGTAGAAATACAAGGACAGGTGGAAATCAATCTCACACTGCTAATGAAGTGATGTAATAGGCTTAGGTTGAGCGGAAGGAGTGTAATTGGAAATTTGAGTCATTTGATTATTGAATTGTTATAAAAGTATTATTCATTGAATTCCATCCTTTCTTGTGTATTTAACCATCTAACCGTCGGCATTGTTGACTGGGGGCTCGGAGCTTTACATTTATCTTTCACTAAATTTAACTTCCACCAAAATAGAGCCTGGGTGGGACTTCTATAATAGTTTAAGTAAAACATTGGGAGCAACTAACCCCAACCATAACAATCGTCACATAATTCAAATTAATAATTGAAATAAACAAACCCTCTGAAACTATAACTGAAGACAACTAAATGCCTGATTTCACTACAGATGTTAAGACAGGACTAAGTAATCCTGATGTAAATAACCTTTTACACAGTCACAGTGGAAATTTACATCAAATTCGTCAACGGAGTCAGGTCTGTTTTCTTACACTTTACCAAACTACCTGCAATACATGTAGATCAGGTAGACCATGTTTTTCTAAGGCAAAAACCAATGTCCTAAACTCAAATCCAAGTAAACTTGTTTTTAAAAAATGTAATTAGTCCAAATTTCTACCCTCAATTAAGGACAAAGGTCAATCACACAAAACAAATTAAATATACATAACAAAAGGTTTTACATACTTCTGTTACGTGCCTAGGCTCTTTCAAAACGTAACAGAAAAGAGTGAAGACTACAAGATTTGTAAAATTTAACAAATAATTTATTTCCCTAGAAAACCAAGGTAAAAATGAGAAAAACAACTTACGGTTTTACTAATCAAATCCAAACTGAATCCAAGAATTAAAAAAATGGAAGTCCTATTATTAAAAAGTCCTAAATGAATCTGAGTTCCAGTCCCGATGAAATCCAAAATGGAAGGTGATGACGTCTGTAGCAACCTTCAAAGTGCTGTTGTGTCAACAGTTTCTTGTTGAATCACAGAAAATATTCTTCTAGTTTTGAATTCAGTGTAAATGTCAATGAATGTCTTTGTCAAAGAATTCTGTACGAGCACTTATATATTTCCAGGGAAAAGAATCACTTGCATTCCATAAAATAAAATTTCAACTCAAACTGGTCACAACAAAACAACTATAAGTGTCAATGGTTTGAAGCCCCGAATGAACAAATTCTATAAAGACAACAGTTATACACTAATTTAAGACGCAAAACAGATTCCTGGATGAGGGTCACATGGTCATCCTTGTAGAGCAAAATGGAAGCTCTTTACATGCCTAACATCACGTACTCCCAGTATGGCCTTAACTGAAATCAATGGTTCTTACTCTGGGAAAGAATAGTAAACAAATATAAAAAAGATATAAAAATAAGTTGTTTACCAAAACGCTTACTGGTTCTGAATCAAGGTCATCAACTAGATACAGTGTTTCTATTATTATAACAGTCAGGTCAAACAGAACTGAACTGAATTTCTGAAAAATGTCAAATCCAGTAAACAGATTTACCTTATTAAAGCATGTAATGGATTTAAAAAAATTAAACCTAACAAACAAATAATTAAATTAAATATACATAACACTTCAGAGGTCCCAACAGTTAGATTAGAGTATTACCACATGCGCAAACAAATCATTAATATGTGTGCGAAATAAAACGGCAATTTTCTTTTTGTACATTTGCATTTGTTTGACGACTGTCTATTTTATAATATTATCATTGACTCACCATGCAAAATGCTGATAATAAAGAAGGCACATGCAAACAGTGGATTGTAAATGATGCTAGGCAACGAGCTTCACCTATTGTTTCAACATTAACATTTCACGACATAATTTTATACAAAAGAATATGTATGTATGTATGTATGTATGTATGTATGTATGTATGTATGTATGCATTATTAAGGCATTTAGACACACGTCAGCGCTACACTGGTTATATGGTGTACATTAAAAACTAAGTTCTTGAAAGGTAAATATAAATAATCTTTATGACAATAAACCGCTCCAAACAAACCTAAAAGTGAAGTACTTCAAGAAACAAGATGAAAGATAAAGATGTTAAAATTTTATTACTGGTGCATAAAATGAAAGATAATGGTGTCGGGAAAATGATGATATACAGTCTATCCCATATCATTTTTGGGCTTTTAAGACCAACTAATACAAGAATATGTGAAATTGGCACTGGAACTAAATTAACTAAGGTGCATGGCCTGGTATTGCCTATTGATATTAAATATGTCGCAGAATTTAAGTTTTATTTCTCCTGTAAAAGAATGAAGTGTATGCTGCTAGAACTGATAAGAAGGCATTAGAAATATCGGTGAAAAGGAGTGGAGGGAACTTATAATATATCAAAGCATAACATAACGAAACGCTTAACATTGCACGTGCTGGAAAGTAAGTGGCAATAGTAGTATTGCTACAGTCGAGCCTGTACAAACAGCCACCGTTTCAAGACAGCAATTTTATAAGAGAACCGTTTATTTCAACCCAGCATATAACAACCTCCATATAAATGTCACCTCTGTATTACATACAGTTATATCCAATATCGGAGGTGGCTCTCTTATACAGGTTTCACAGCAGCAGTAGTAATATTATTATTATTAACAGAAGAAGATTAATAAACAGAAGACTACGAAGACGAATATGGCAATTATGACGACAACGTCGGCGATATAGACGATGATGAGGAGGAGGAGGAAGGCGAGCAAAATAAGACCTTATCAAGTCTTTGGTACTCGGCAATTAAACGTACACAAAGTACATTACTTTACAAACCTGCTCGTTTGATGTAAACCTTACATAAGTAATGTCATTGTTTATCAGTTGTAATTTATTATCTGACGTTCGCTAGAAATTTTAACTCTTAGGAAAAGACTGGCACATTCTAATCAATCAAATGAAAGAACGTTGATCTTAGCGCCCGGGTTCAAAATACATGATGCTTTTGAAATCATTTTTTGAGCCACAGCTATATTCCCATGAGAGTGTTTCATGTGTTGTTAATTAAAATACGAAATGTGGCATACATTTCTGATGACATAAGCGTATTTGTAACGTAAAGTATTTACCTACTTATACGCCTTACTTAAACTAATTTCAAATTATTTAATAATTGAGATCCAAACTGTACACTCCCAATCTCCAACCCCTAATAAAATGAAGCATTTTTTACTATCACTTATGCAAAAAAGGTATAGTAATATCTTGTACAGACCATTTTCTTTCAGTTCTTACAACGCTACCTAATTAATAGATTATCTATCACACGGATTCATGGTTTGTTCATTCTCAGTAGTATACATATTGCCATTCCTAGCGCAGTTTAGAAGGTACCAAAGCATGGTCTAAGATGAAAGCATGGTCTTAAGATGAAAGTATGGTCTTAAAATCAAATAACAGTAGAAACTGCATGTTACCTATCTCTAATATAAAACAATATTCTCCCTTGTTTTTTAAAAGACGGGTGATTTAGAAAATAATTTTTTAATGACTAAAGCATGGAATTTTTTATGGTACAAGCATATCAAACATTAATTCAAGACCTGTGCAATACGAACAAGGCATTGGTTTTACGCTTGACGTAAACAAGTATCTAAAATTTTACCAAACTGTTTTTAATTTACATCAGATGGAAGACGGAGACGTTTTAGTTCTCGGTTCCACAAACAATTTGGTAGAATTTACTTATAATAATATCTTGCTTAAAATCGAATATTCGATTTATGAATGGTCGGTAATACGTTCTAAATTATTACAGCGTGTTGGATAGTACGTTGATGAGTGGACGAGCAGGCGATGGTCAATCACAAAATCCTGATGGATAGTAAAAATGGAGTGTTGGATAATGTATGTTTGCATGTTGGTGACTTAAAACGATGTTTTGGATAGAGATTGTGGGACCTTGGTTAAAGGACGAGTGAGCATTGGTCACTAAAACATGTTAGATAGTAAGTATGAGCTGTTTAACAGTAACTGTTGGGCGTTGTTTTGGACATCATTAAACGTTGGTCACTCCAGAAGACCAATAACTTAACCACCATAGACCAAAAACAGATGTTCTCTATCAGATTTCATAACCTCGGTAGCAACGATGTTATTGCTACCGGCACCAAAAGGCTGGCATTCATAATTAATCTCACCAGTGGCAAAACATCACCCGTTAACGCGAAGCCGCAGAATAATGAAAATCCCAGGCCGCGCCATCGTCCAGAAGACAAGTGTCAGCCTCGAGGGCAATGAACTGGTCCGCCGACATTTTTAATTTAGAAAGATCGTTGGCTGACCGATAGAGATTTTAAAAAAGTCTAACAGGGTATACAGAATGCGAACGCGAGGAATGTTTTTCTTCATCAAAGTAGACGCAAAAGAAATTTGAATTGCAAAATTCCACGTCTTTCCCGGGACCTCTCCTTGGGACGGTTGTTTGCCATTACAATTTTTTAATCCACAGATAGCGATAACTCTCTTTAGCGTATCAGTACAATTATTTCTTGAGAACTGTACTGCTTTGTGATAATTGTACAGTGTACTGCTTTGTGATAATTGTACAGTTATTATTGTACTGCTTTGTGATAATTGTAAAGTTATTATTGTACTGTTTTGTGATAATTTGTAATTATTATATTGTGTTGTGATAATTGTAGTGATAATTATATTGTTTTGTGATAATTGTACAGTTATAATTATATAGTTTTGTGATAATTGTACTTTTATAATTATACTCGATGGTAGTGATAATTGTAATTATAATTGTATTGTTTCGGTAAAAATTGAAGTTATAACTGTACGGTTTTATGATAATTGTACTGTTCTATTTGTATATACCACGCTAGCACAACAGTCAACAGCTGAATACTCCGAACAGAGAGAGAGAGAGAGAGAGAGAGAGAGAGAGAGAGAGAGAGAGCGCTTGCTTGCAATAAATATTTTGTAGAAATGACACCATTTACGTCGTCCTAGTTTCTTTATTTACGATCTCCAAATAAAATGCATAATTTGACATTAAATTACAATTGTAAAATTGTAAAAACTTATTAAAAGTCTATTTATCATAAATAATACTATAGATTCCTACATTTGGAGACCGCAAATTATAATGAATGAACAATTGGCAAATCTTGCACCCTGCCCAGCGAACAAAATAAAGTCATTCACTGCTGTGCTTTTGAAGTAGATGGCTGGCACTCTTTTGGCAGTTTAGCTGCTAAAAGATATTCAAATTCCTGTTTCAAATTTCCTGTTTCATCAGATCCTCTTCTGAATTGCTCAGTTTCCAGACTATGATATATTTATATATAGACAGACAGCATGGGAATGATACGCAATGATACGTATATGCAACATAGACATATGTGAACATAGACAAGAAAAATCATGCAAATATTCATACGAAATGCCATTGGCAACCATGTGTTTAAGAATCTATCATATTAGTACCACTCCAAAAAAAATTCAGAAAAATATATGACCAATATAAAAGTTATATGATCACTTTTTCACAAATTAAACTCAATTATATGCATACATCAAAGTTAGGTGACAAATTAAATGCATATTCTTAATAAATACCAGCTTTGTTCTTCTTGGAAAGTCAATGTGCCTACTTAGAATATACATAACTTAGTTCAAAGTTTTATACATTCAAGTGCATCAACAATCAATAAGAAACATTTCACTTCTGGGTCGGGTTTGATTGTTGACCCAAATGTCGTTAACAAGGCCAAGTCTGTTCCTTTTACCAGT
>JAECUM010008167.1:0-64276 GCA_016617855.1 Megalonaias nervosa | reverse complement strand
GCAATCATCAAATTATCAGTGTGCCCCAAAATAATAGTAACTCTTTGTAAGTGACTCATTGGCAAATTTGATGTTGTATACACATACTTATATTTACTTAACAAATCTTCCGCTAAAATAAATGTAGAAAAAGCAAAAAACGTTCTTTTTATTGTTGGTACCTTTCTATCTGTGTAAAAGTCAGTTGATATAGCATTTAGTCAAGTCGACCTGGGTTTGTAAGGGCGACCGAATTTGACAGTGTATCAGCATCATTTATTATACAAAGATAAAAGAAAGTCTTCAGTGCCAGCACATTTTCTATAAAATTCGAATTTTAATTCCCTAAGAAGTGATTTAGTAATTTATTCTCTTAAACATCATGTCTGCAAATCTGTTTATAACACATAATAATTCCAAGACGCCCGAAGAATTTGCTTGGTAGAATTACCTTCTTTACAAGCCCAGATCTGAATAGTAAACTTCATAACATCTCTTCGACTTTTTCTTATAAAAATAATTGTTAAATTTGATATCTCCTCTTGTGGAAGATCAGCTGGCTCAGTTGGCAGAAATACCTACAATACAAGGAAAATAAATAATTATCTAAATATTTATACAAATAAACTATCATTTCATCATCATAAATCATGCCAAATCTGCATGAGTATTATTATATATTACTTTACACTAACCCTTTTGGGAATTATAAACAGATATCAGATCCTGAACCGTGACCCATGGGTCAGATCACGGACACCCAGGTGTCAGAACGGAAAATCCTTTTTACATGTGTCTTCTTCTTTATATGTTTCTTCCTATTGTGACTAAATAGGCAATGTTTTATCGCAAAGATTTGATAATTTTGCCTTTTAATGTGAACGATGACCCCTCCTAGGCAACCCACGGGAGGAATCCAAAACTAAAGCTTTTCTTTCCTATGGATATCATATAGACAAGAAGCCTATACAGTCAAGTCAATATCCACACTGTGATGTAGGAGGATTTCTCTAAGAGAAAGACATAGAATATCTACAGATCCCAAACACAAAAGCATATGCATAAAATTAGAGATATATTTGTGACTTCTTGCGTCTTTCTATCCCCTCCGACCAAGCTGAAATTGTGGATGAACAATGACTGGGCTGTATTAACATTATATAGAACAATATGATAAAGTAGTCACTGAATGAATAAATGGACACTCCAGTAAGCTTCAGTTCATTGGCATTTTGCAAAATAAACTCAAACACATCTATGGTTTGACTTGAGAGTTACCACTATTGTATTGTAAAGTTTGCAAAAATGGTAATATTTTTTTGCATGGTTTATCTTCAAATCCAATCCATCTTCTAGCTTTATTAACCTTAGTTATATCTCATATACTCTACCTCCATAAAATGGTTGTATTATGATGCGACATTGAAATTGTGGGGGAAAATTAAGTTTTTACCATGTTTTATCATAGTAAATCTGTATTATATATTTTAAAAATGTGTTCGTCTGCAAGGAGATTATGGGAAAAGAACAATTGGAAGAATAAAATAAATTCTAAATCTGAAAAGTGAGATTCACATGCACCGCATGCAATGTATCCAACTATCTATATCTTGTTTTATGTCCAAAACATATACTGAATGTATACTTCTACCTATGTTTTGGAAAATTTAGAAGCGAACGTGAATTACGTAACAAAAGAGCACATAAAGCGAGACAAATCAATAATAATTAAAGTTAATCAATTATAACGAAAAAATATACAAATATGTATAATATTCATTACAACACCTATTATTTACTTTATGTCAAAAATCAGAAGTTTGCTCAAATAGAACCAACACAGATATTCTGAACTACATCGTATATAAGTACCTGTCCACCAGCTAACGGTGTATCTTCTGTTGTTCCAGCCAAATGGTAAAACACTGTGAAACTCTCCACGTTATATGCCTGCTCAGGTCCCAGTGATATGGAGAGTAATGACCGCTCCGGCAAGATTACTGTCACCTCGATGCCAAAATCGTTGACTTCAAATGGATTGTATGCAATTGGTCGAATATTTTGGACTGTGTTGGCGTAAAGACTATTGTTGGTTTGAATGTGCTTGTCAGGTATAATTGATGGGTTATCGAGTATATTTGTCTTCTCACATTCTTCTGCTGTTGTTGGAGGAACAGTAGTTGTGGGTATTCCTGTTTTGAGGAAAACAAGGGCTTTGTCTATAAAACATTCAGTTCATAAACCAACTATTTATCTCTTAAATATTTGTTCGATGCCTCCATCTCTTTATCACATGCACAGATGTATACGCTAGAAAAGCAAACAGGGTGACTCCATCTTTTGCATGTAGCTCACAGGACTAATAGCAAAATTCATTCAAGATTAATTGCATGCATGGAAAATGCACACAAACACGTATAAGAACATTTTATATATCCAGTATGTCAACAACTCGGTGATAAGCCGAATTAGATATAGACGGTAAATGGACAATTTGAAAAGTCACATGCTCATGGAGGGACAGAACAATTAGGAGAGTAAAATGCGAAAACACTCCTCCCAGAAACACAGTATAAATATACTCTGTATCTTAAAATTCTTTACTGAAATGTATTTGATTCTAATATACCTTTAATGATATTCCATGTCCCCACAAGATTAATTTCTAACGGACTGTTTAAATGTACTGTGTATCTGCTGGATTTGTTAATAACACAAATTTATTTATGACAGTATACACATTGTATACACATTGTACGTTGCACCTGAAAGACATCGTAAATGTCTGCTATATTAAATGATATTGCCAATATGACATAACCAAGTTTCCTGCTATAAGCATTAAGTTCAATATAGTTTTGTCTGCATGATCATAACATTTATGTTTAGAGTAGAACCCGTTTGAACTTTTCTATTGCCAAACAGTAAACCAGTCTTTTTTGCTACAGTAAAACTCTGGAAAGAGTCAAATAATGAAATACAAAGTTTTTGTTACAGAAGAATAAATTGACAGCATGTATTTGAAACACGTCATAACTGTCTGCTATGCTAATGACATTACCAATACGAAATAACCCAGTCTCCTGCTATAAGCATTACGTTCAATATCTGGAAAAGAATACATCATATTTAATTTTGTCTGCATGATCGTAATAGTAATTTTTAGAATGGAATGAGCATAAACCTTTCTGTTGTCAAACTGTAAACAAGTATTGTTTGCTACAGAAATACTCCGGCAAGAGTCAAAAAATGAAATACAAAGTTCTTGTTACAGAGTAATTAACTGACATTTCATATATACTGTATGAGCTGCATATATAAAACAATCTAATAAACATAATATTATAATTGCTATGTATATGTCTCCAATCAGCAAATTCATTTTAAAAAATTGAACCGAATTTAAGGAATTGACCAATCAGATGATTTTCAGCCAATGAATAGGAATTAATCAATCAGATGAAACAACCTGAAACTTGCCAGCTACCATGGGAAGAAATATGTCAATAAAATGACAGACATTATATGATTAGTCCACCAGAAATGAATTTCCTTACGTGTTGTTTGAACTTTGGTTACACATCCAATCTCATCTGAATTGTCCCCACAGTCATCCATGCCGTTACAAAGAAGATCTCGATTGATGCATTTGTTCTTTTTCTGACAGAAGAATTCATTAGTGTTGCAGCCTGTTGGTGTTGTTGCCAAGGTGGTAGCTGGAATACAATGTAGTCACACAATATAATTATGTTTCGTTAATTTACTTATTTTTTTCTATTTATTCTAAGAAGAAGATTTAATTAATTTTCATTGATACGATGTACATTGTTAATGTATTATATTGGTTATAAAGCAACTTATGAATTAAAGATCATCTGTACCACATAGCAGCGTAACAGGTATTTCTGAACAAAAGGAATGCAATGGACGATGAACCTGTTCTAAGGAAAGGCCTATATTTCAACTAAAAATACTAATTTAGTATAAATAATCTGAATTTGTGTCTCTGCCTCAAGACCTTTGGCCTTGACTTTGGAATATTATGCCAAATATATCATTTCCCTTAGTGATGCAGATGGTATCTGCATCTTTAAGGGATTTAGAATTAAAAAGCTGCATGGAACAAATAAGTACTTTGATGTACGTATATGACCTTGAGAATATGACCAAAACTAAAATCTAAACATAACTAAGGGGGATGGATAATATGACTTATTCCATCTAAATACGTACCACATCCCTTTTCATCTGAATAATCGCCGCAGTCGTTTACACCATTGCAAACTGCGTTGTTTGTTCCTGAATTTGAAACACATCTGCCATTTCCACATGTGAATTCATCGTCCTTACATCTAGCTGGAGTTGTAACAGTAGGTCTTACAGTTGTTACAGCAGGAGTAATGGCTGGAGTGGCTGGCGTTGTCACTGTGGCTGTAATGGTGTATCACTATTACTTTTTCTTATAATATTCACACTTATACACTTAATAGCATGACGTCCTAAAAGATATATATCCTACCATGACATAAAAAGTAATATATCACACTGAAAAGATATATCATGCCTTATGTTTAGCAAATAATACAGCTGTAAGACCAAAAAAGTAACATCCTAAACGTTATTTAGTATACTGTGACATTCAGTCTAGACAATGTTAAATATAGTAATGTCACTCGGTACCAATTCCAGCAACTGCAGCTTATTTGGCAGGGCTTCGCATTTGTAACTCAAAGGTCGAGGATTCGATAACAATTCAGGCCAGGCCAAACTTACTGCCTCGATGGATCCCTAGAAAAGGCACTAAGATATCATTTCCTAGGCATGATGTAGCAAATAATGTCATTAAAGCCAACAAAAACAAACAGAATTATGCATGATTCTTGTATCTTATATTATTATTAAACTTATGTCTGTTTATTCTAATAATACAACTAACCTTAAATCTATGAATCAAAATGCAAGGTTAAAAAAGTCCACATTGTCTTTGATAGGAACTCTATTACAAAATGTTTTACAATATTTACGCAAACATGCATAAAAAAAATACAAGGAGCGCTGTACATGGTCATTGGAATGCGAAAACTTCAATTTGTTTTTCAAAAAAGATATTTTCTAGAAGTGTTTCTAGGCAACACTTAAATTGTTTAGTAAAGATGTATGTCCCTATTATTAAGGGTTGTTTATTCAAAATAATTATATAGCACGCAGACTGTAGCGTTATCAAAGACCAGAGACTATGACCAATGTTAATGCTACTTCCTAATGGCTATTCCAGAACTGGTCTCATCATGAGGGAGAATGGCAACCCCTGTTATGTATATGCTTTGTGATACGTTTGAGCCAGGCATTATATCATTGACCAAGCAGAAAGAAATGTTTTGTTTATGGATGGTTAGTATTTTTCTTGGACAAAGAAAGAATGATAGGACATATTAATATACTAAACAATCACAGATTTATTCATGTTCATTAACCTATTTATTTTAAATCATTCATCGCCTCTGATAGGACATAAATCGTGGTTTTGTAAGATTTAATGGTAATTTAACACTGCACAAGGGAAATAATGCATTAGATTGGAAACATAAAAAGAAGAAAAAGACACCATGTGTTCTGAAAATCCCACCGCAAATGAAGGTAAGTAATTCCAAGCAAAAGGAACCTTAGAACTCAAGGTATATGTACATCGGCTGTTTGCCATCAATTTAATGATAATATACAGCTGATTTCATCTTAGGTCTGTACTTGGTTGTGAAAGTAGATTAAGTACATCGTTTGACTTTCTCCACATGTGTGTCGACAAATTACTGGAATGTCATCATTGTTATTTTTGGATTCAAACACTGGCTAATAAAACATGATGTAAATGATCATGGAATTCCATCACTGACTAAAAGTTGCAAGATCAAATCTACCGTTATTTAGGTTTCTTGAAACATGGTAATATTCCTTGGTACTATTACCTCTCTTCGATCTTCGCATGAGACACAAATTAAAATTATAACCTGCCTGTTAATCAGCTGACAAGGGAGTTTCATCGACCCCAAACAAGCCCTTACTATCCCAAGCATCAGGAATATCATTAACGTCAAACTCTAACATAAATGTTATCTTTTATTACTATTTTTTCGTATCGGTGATTTGAAAATCATAAATGTCAGATGTTCCAGTGGGTGGATCTTGTTGAATTGTGTTATATATGTGATGGATACAATAAAATGCTGCCATATGACCTCCCGAGTATTTAATTGTGGAACATCCCTAAGCCAACTGTGACACCAAAAAGTGTTCTTATTGTTCTGAATAATTCAGCTGAATTTTAAATAACCTAATCAAGACATACGTTTAGGTGTATAGCAGGCTATGATCGTAAGATCGCCGATCTTTGCATTTTTTATAGAACGTGACGTTGGTAGAAGGATAATCTTGATCAACTCTGCTGGTTGGCCTGCTGGTGTACTAAAAACGATTTCTGTTTTCTTTGAAGGGTTATCTAAGGCCTGGGTCTGAAAAAGACATTGTAATGCATGCATAATAAACTATATTCCAATCTACTGTAGTGCAGAGAAGAAAATAATGCCAAGATCATGTTGATCTATCAACAGTTGGGTACAGGTATGCCTATACAACACAGAGACAATGCAAGTTAAAAACGGCAATGCCGTCGAACATATTTGATATAAGTCAATAACAATGAAAAACATTTAAAAGCAATTATCAACATTTTGACAACTTTTGCACGAATAATATAAAATGAACATAGGCATCAGCTTTTATACTGGTTCTGCTGTGCAATCAGGTGCCAATATTTTAATTTTTCTCACAACCCATTCATTTGTTAAAGCGAAAAACAATGTAGGCATCATCGCGTCAATATAAATTGGATTTCCTATTTAGATGTCCATTACTGTAAAAAGCATGCATGCTAACTTTGTCATTCGTAGTGCGCAGTATAAACAACTCACATAAAGAGCAACTAAATGTCATTACTGTTTCGCTGCTTCCACAGAAAAATGCACACCATTACCTTTAGAATATTTCCTGGAAGGTATTCAACGCCAACATTGGGGACGTTCTGAATTGTAAATTTGATCTCAGTTACAGTGGCTAGGCCTACGCTGAGGAAGTACACTTCAAGGTATGGTGCCTCTGAACTGTCCTGGTTGGGCATCCAAAAGGTTGTTGGTTCCCCTTCTGGCTGACGGAGAGCATTGCTGGGTGGATTACCAGGTCTTGATGAAGAGGCAGTAACCTCTACAACACTAGACTGGCCATCTATCATTTCCACAGGGCATTCTAAGGAAATGAAATTAAAATTGAGTCATTATAATTGAATGTATTGCCACTTGGCTGATCTTATGTGTGTAAATTAATACGTTGGATATCTCCTATTCCCCCTCTCCTTATTTTGATAACTTTTTAACTTGTTATTATTATTATTACCACACTAAATACATTGAATAACACACCACTGTGATGTATATAAACATCCCTGCACATGTAAGGCTAAATTAACGTTGAGAACTTGCTAACTGTCCTAGTTTCTCACATGTATGATTTACATGGAATACTCCAAGACAAAAATCCATAGTTGATGAATTACTTATTATAGAAATAAAGCTGTAAAGGTATGGTAATGTGTATCAGAATGCAAAATATCCGTCAGGTCGAGATGTATTTATGCAACATATGAAAATAGTTCTTTACCTGGCTTGGAACAAGGCAAACTAAACATATTGATGCACAAAAGAAACAAAATAAAATTGGAATAGTATTGAATGCCAGATCAAACTAACTGGGCATGTAATAATTAATTGCATGACCATAATTGACCTATTTTGCCAACACAGTATTGTAAAATGCACAAATCGTTGTCAATTTGCTTAATGCTCACTATCCTTAAATGACGTTATTGGATACAAGCTTTGCATAATGCCTCATTTGTCTGAAGTTCTACAATTGGAATGTAGCAATCAATATTTGTTTAAACTGTTGAAGAAAAACTATTTAAAGTATAAACAAAATGGTCTCGCATATTAAAATTTTTTAGACATTAATTTATAATCTGTACTCATGGCTGTAAATCGCACAAACTATCTGTAGTTAAATTTTACATATGTGACCCAAGTATCTTAAGAGCATAGTAGTTACATAGGATTTATAAATAGATGCTTATGTATGCGTTGACAATTAACAATAATAATCCTAATAATAAGACCTAATGGCACCTATGGCTTAATTTCTCAGTGGCTGATGGAGTTTCAACATTTCTAGAATGATTCCGTAACTTCCCATTGGTTGGGCTAGGTCACATGAATAGACCAAATAAAAGCAAATTCAATAGTGGTATTTGTCCCATGTTACAACAGTCATAAGAGATGGGGTATATTAGGAGAGGACTGAGCAATCAGTTTCATTCCAATTTGTTGGAGTCATCCACATTTCTTGTGTTCCTGTTGTAACTCTACATTTGTGTTTTATGTAGTACTTAGATACTATTCGAAAGAATAACAGTTGTTTGGTCTGTTCAGTGGAAATAAAAAGTGCTCATTGTTTGGACTATAATATTAATCCGGAACTGTTATAAATTATTCGAACGAATTCTGGACACACCATGTTGACAACGTCACGGTTCTTCAAGGGCCGGTACATTGTTCACTTAAATACATTCCATTTACATTTTTGCTATTAAAAATATGTAATTTAGGAAAGCTTCGCTTTCACTCAGATCTCTGTCACTGTGATGAAGTATACTTACCAACAGGTGTTGTCACAGGAGCTTTTGTGGTGAAAGCAGTGGTTGTTTCTACATGTGGTTTTGGTGTTGTTGTTTCAAGATGTTCAGTTGTTGGTGGTGGTACTATATTTTTAAAGAGTAAAAGGGCTTTGGGAAGCATAATTCTCTCGTACTCATAAGAAGAAATTAAACGTGCAATAAATAGTGATGCAATTTCAACGAAAACAAAAGCATTTACTCCCTTTAAAATACATTTAAAATACTTAAACAATTTAGTTATTTTAATAATTACATCCAGCCATAATTACATACAACAATATTGTCAATTAAAGCCGCATTTTCAAAAATAGCACACAAGAAGCAACAATGAAAATGAGATCTTTAAATACATCATGCCTTAAAGGATTCGAGGAATAAATACTTTAGATCATAACATAGTGATAGTTAAGCTATAAATACAAGTATTATATATGTAACTCAAATTACATTTAATATATCAAATCATTTACTAAATATTTTAAAAGACCAAAGAAACAAACAAAAATCACCCCTCTCCAAACAAAACAAAATGCTTGCATATCTTTTCTAAAAGATGACATTTATTACATCATCAATCTTTCCATGAATAAAACAATTTCAACAATCCAACAATTTATTATTCTATCAATCGATCAAGTTAATCAACATGTCACTGTCGCCAGCAACCCACCATACAGTCAAAGTTATCAAGCATACAATCAACCAACAAACCAGTCAGTCAAACAATCAAATCGATCCCTCAACACTTACTTGTAGTTGCATGACATCCGTCCTCGTCAGAGACATCTTTACAATCCACCTTGCCATCACAGCGAGCAGAGCTGGCAACACATAGACCGTCATCACAGGTAAACTGGTTCTCCATACAGGCTATCAAACAAATATATAAAATTTCAAGAATTCAAATAAATGCAAAATATATTTTAATATTACTGCTTATGTCGTATTTATTTTCTTAAATAAACTACAATGAAACTTGACTGACAGATTATCGCTTGTGAAATGGTCTTAAAAACCTTTCAATATATGGGCCGATGTGCATTTCCTTGCATTCCTCTAGATTTAATGTCTATCACCAGGTATGCGTCATCACATAAGGAAATCAAGGAAAAAGTACGGTCTTACTAATGTCTCATAAATCAAAAGCTGCATGAGTATTTCAAAATTCATCACATTTGCGCAGGTCGTCAGTCATAGAATCATTTTATCAAATTCAAGACCAAAACTTTTTTACAATTTCCGCAGGTCACATATACTTTACCCTGACGTTTCATTTCACAAGGCTGTTATTGTGATTATCAAAACCGTTTCAGAAGTTTCCTTTTTCAGTATTGAAAGGGAGAAAAAATAATTGATTCATTTTATTCCAGTCTCTCCCAGAGTCCACAGCGATAGGATGCAAACAGGTAAATATTAACATTGAATGGATGATGCCAGAGTAAAATGATCATGCCCTGCAAATGTTAATTTTAGAAAGGAACAAAGGCTAGAGAGCAGTTACAGACTGTCTGTGGGACCCGATCTTGATCTCGATCTCTCTCCGTCATATGCATTATCTCTTAAAACAGCTGGTCCTTAAACATGTCATTTTGACCCATCTGCGGTATTAAATCGATAATCGTTTAACCTTTACTGCGCATCTGTCTGGAGGTGTAACTTCCTAATTTGCACAGGATTTATCCGTTGATTCAGTAATTTAGGATCACTTTTGAGTTTAGTTCTTGTGCAATATTAATTTTCTTTATAGTGGTAAATATATTGTGGACATTGGATGCGTATTGAGTATACTATATTTCAACATGCAGGGGAAGATATGATTGATTGACATGGCAACCAAATCCAGCCTAGAATGTGTAAAAATCATGACAAAATTGCGTATTTTTAATATTCATTTATATTAAGCTTTCTACTTTCCTGCCGGATCAGTCAGGCTTTGAATATTTTCAATTTATGATTGTGAAAAGTGAGATTTTCTAATATTTGGCTTGGATTATCCATATTCCACCAAATAATGGCACACCAGGTGTTTTGCTTTCAGTTAAATGTTAAGATTGAACAATTAAAATCAATACAGATTAGGCTGTATTTTCGGTGCTTATATTTTTCTAGGATGTACTAACATTGGTCTTAAACATTTCAAATATAAAAAGGTATTTTGGTCTAGCATTTAAATTTGTTGAACTTATACAAAATAGCTTGGTTACTATGGCAACAATAAAAAAAATGCACTGATAATATTACGATCTTAGAGATGATTTTATGCCAAATCTCTCTAATAGCAATGCTCAACTTCACAAAACTGATGAATGACAAACAATTCATAAAAGCTTGAAGGAAACAGGTATATGATCATTTTAATGCATATTTATTGACATACATACATACCTACATACATACATACATACATACATACATATTATGTACTTGGGTACTGCATTAGTTGGATCCAGACACAAGGAATATACCGCAATGACCACTGATGATAAACCAAGCTCTTGTGTTCTAAGACTTACGAATTTTATCAAGAAAAACTGAGAAGATCATCTTTAAAATGTGTTTCAAGATTTGCCTGTTGATGTGAACTTTAGAGAGGAGGAATTACTGTATGTAATCGTGGATTTATGTTGCATCATGGAAGCAAATATGATTTTGATGAATGTCTTAAGTTTATACACAAATAAACAAACATACATTTATTAAACAGTCCTCAAAATTCAAGTGTGTTCCTCTTTTAAATCTATTGTTTATTCATAAAAATTCAACAGAATATATTTTTACCTAACACACTTTAAGTATGCCATTCCATTAAATCTCTGTTTTGAATGCAATAATTGACAAGCTCTTGTCTTGTAATAAAGTTTGACTTGTATAAAGTACGTAAAAGCGTATGTATTCAAGATGTCAGAAAGCGGTTCAACCCAAGTTTGAAAATTATATCATCAGTGCTAGTGATTAACAGAGCATAGAGGTGTATAAATTGGCAGATAAAAAGTAATATGAATTCAAAGATTGATATAAAAGTATGTATTCTTTTGACTTTGGGATAAAAATAAGCCCCATAACAGACAATTGTCAAAATAAAGAAAAATGAATTTGACCTGCATCAGTTGCTAAAAAAAAAATATTTGCGTTTCTAGAGCGGATATGAGTTTCAATATACCTGATATATATATATATATATATATATATATATATGTTGGTTATATATATATATATATATATATATATATATATATATATATATATATATATAATGGCGTGGGCAATGGAAAGAGTCTCCATCAAGCTGGCTAATTTTTTTTTTTAAAATGCACACTTAAGTCATATAAAAATAATATTGTGTGAACATCAAATTTCAGAGGGATATGCAATAGGGGCTTCTATTACAAAAGTGGTACAATGTTGGACAAAGGGGTAATGTTCAAAACATAAAAAGGGCATACTGGTACAAGTATTTTTTCAGTCAAACAAAATGGGAACACTGATATAAGGAATCTTTTTCAGCGAAAACAAAAACACTTTTGGTCACAAGCTGTCATTTATTTAAGTATTCTATATTGAATAAAACAGTAATGTATGAAGATTAATGAAACATAGCAAAGTTTTAAGTATGTTTGCTAATTATCTGGACAATTTGTACTTAAAAGGTCAGAGGTGAAGGGCATTAGAGACAAATATGGTAGGAACATCCCTTTATTTATATCTTAGTTCAGTACTTAGTACCAAAGTCAAACTAAAGAATTCTTAAAAAATATAAACCGCACAGCTCTATACAAAATTAATTTTAAATAATATCGTCACAAAACATGAAATAGTCCCAAAGACCAATGTCTGAATCACACTACCCAGAAGTAATGAAACGATAAAGATGGTACATTCATCATTGATTTCACAGTGTATTTTGTGGATTGAGAAGAAAATTAACATATGTAGTTATCATAGGAATAATCTGGTATACAAGATGTTTTGCTTTTTGTGAATTGATGACCATTTTATTATGAAAAAAATATTAAATAAGATGAATATCATAATATTGAAACATGGGTAAAAATCGGCAAAATAATTTTCAGTCAAGACGAACATTAATTAAGATGAAGAATAGCTTAACTGGGGACTGTCAGTGGTAGTGGGAATATATGTCTCTGAAACCTTGACAGCCAGAAAGGTGTTCAACATATTTTTCGAATATAATAGCCATATCAAATGCGTTAAATTTGTAATTGTACCACTAACTTTGTTAACTTGTCCGATCACTGAAATGGATGACATAAAGATCATAATTAGGTGTCTTTAAACAAGTATTTGATTAAATCTGCAATATTGTCCCCAAAACGTATATTTCACAGAAAACAGGCTTTCTTTGGTAAAACGTAATGTAAATTCTATGAAGTAAAACTTGAAACAATAGGATATAATAATGATAATTGTATTTTAAAATAGCTACCAACATTAACTGTTTAAAATGAATCCAAATAATGGGTAGATAAATTACTGTATTTGCCTAAAACTATTTAAATGATTATCAGGTATTATGTGCCTCTTAGCATCTGTAACAGATAAAAAATCATTACTTTAATCTCTTACCTTTCACTAAAATTTAGATTTACTGACCAAATTATGTTATGCCTGCTGCCAAAATGATATCTCTTGATTTCACAAAGTCCAGTGTCTATTTCAATTCTCAAGCTTTCCTAAGTAGAGTCTTTAAAATACTTGTATGTATGATATTTTGTATTAATTATTTTATTATAGTGTATGCATTGAATTTTGTAAATCTAAAACCAGACACATCTTCTATTAAAATCATGTAACTGGAACTTAAATGATGTGTAGTATATACCCCACTATATTTTTAAACCCAGCATTCTACACTCACGTTCACAGAAGCAACTTGAAATGTGTTTTTGGGAGCAGTAATCATATTACTGCTGATTAAAAAAGGTTCTTTGTATACCCCTGGTGGGTTCAGTGATTGGTGGCAATCGAGCATATAATCAGTATTGATGTGAAATATTTACAATAATTAACGATTTTAATTGTTTTCGAAATATGAAGTGCACCATTCAATCAGGATTAAGGGACATGCTATCGTGTATCAAGTTCCTGTGAAATGCAAAAAATGTATTAACTACAATGATTTTAAAATGATATGTGACATTAAATAAAGATTCAAAAGTAGTGAAACACGTTTCTTTATGAGCAAATCCTAACTTTTAACGCAATAAACAAGCAATGTCAAGTAGTGGAGTTGATCAGAATTTGCTGTACCATGTGACTAATGGTTTTTCCTTGTTTCTTAAAATAGACAAATTGTCGAGTACTTTATTTGTATATTTTTGGTGCCGATTAGTATTGCAATTTCCGAATAAATGCTATTTAAATATAGAAAATCCATATTTTTGATAAAATGTTGATTTTTGGTCAGATCTGTTTGCTGAAATGACGGATGTGAACTTAAGAAGTGAACACCAAGCAGTAAGTTATTTTTAGCGTTTAGCCTCGTTTCAATGTTTGAAGTTAGGTCTCATATTCCTTGTTTTTGGTGTAACCTTGATAACAGTAATCTGGACTAGTTAAAAGAATGGCCTATTCCCGTGCATATTGTCAATAATCTATGAAGTATACTATTCAATATTTCAAACGACTTCACATCACAACCGCGGGATGTAGAGCACATATTTACAAATGGCCGACACGCTGTTATGTACAACTGTTGAGTGTAGATTTAACTGAACAACTGCTTTAAGCATTCAAATAAACTAGTGATTTGGTTCATAATTATTTTCTATATTCATTCGTGCAGTCGAATAAGTGATAGTTATGCATATATATACTTCGTTTTGGTAGTACCGGCTATCTTAATAGAGTCTGTCATGAAAGGCATCAAAAAGCACCATCATGCAGTAAAGGGGTTGGCGTCAAAAGGCGTTATCATGCAGGTAAGGTTTAAAGGTATAATGAGACATGTGGGCTCTTGAAATGCTAACGTATTAGCTTATATGAAATGTAAATAGTAAAAAGATACCTGCTTACTGATAATCCAACTCTGAGCAATCAAACTTCTCTGTAGACTTATAAAGATATAAAATAAAATGTTTGAAAACAAATAGAATGTCTTACTGCAGCCGACTTCATCAGATCCATCTGCACAGTCTCGTCTGCCATCACACTGATGGTGCTTCTCCAGACACTCACAGCTGCCACAGGTGAACAATTTACTGCTGCAGGAACAATCTTCAAGTGTGAGAGAGAAGTCATTGGTTACAAGTGTGAGAAGGATCATTGGTTACAAGTGTGAGTCAAACATCATTGGTACAAACACTGGTTTGGATTTACAATATGTATAGATGTAAATGATAATTTGAAGGTAAATTGTTTTTTCTTCCTCCTCTATATCTATATGACCAGTGTTCAGCATGTTATAAAGAAGAAGAGCAAAGCCAGTAAGAGGATTATATATGTTGAGACACGTATTCGTTGATTAAGGTCTGTTCCACAAAAATAATGAAAACAGTGTGTTAAAGTATTAATTAGCACTGATAGTCTATCTTTTTGATAGATCTAATTAATCTTGTTCTGCAAAATTTTAATACTTTTATTCCACAACATACAGAAGTTTTAAGTATGTGTGTAACATGTATAGTTCCATCAGATGAAATCAAATGCAAACATGTAACGATCACATTATCGTGCCATGAATCAAATCAATTATTAGATGAATGTCGAATTCTTCATGTTAACATGTTGCAGTTTCTTTTATAAAGCTTAAACTGTACGACAGTTCAGGGTCACCAGAATATTTCTATTGCTTATAACACAGCCGGACATGTAACGTCATAGTGAAATTACTTGTATGGGGTTCTTTACGACTGTGGTGTCTTGCTATTGCCAAGTATTTTAGATCCAATCAAACAATACAGAATTGTTTTTGTTATCAAGATACTTTCTGATATTGGTATGGAATTGTGTTTCTAGATCGGAAGGTAAAATACAACTCATTAATAGTGATGTTTGTTGTGGCAAGGGAGAAGTGTATTGGCTCCTATGCAGTGGTTTATAACAATAAATCTTTCTGCAATTATGGGGAAAATAAGATAATAACTATAATGTTTCTTGCAAAAACAAATGACATTATCTCTGGCTGTTCATTATGATGGTATATTCTGTGTATGTATCTGTGCATTGGGCTCAAAGGAGGATGGAAGTGCATTCAGTACTAATACTTTCCACCCTACCATTTAGTTGGGTTTTGCTTTTAAGTCAATCTTGTGGACTATTGGTACCCTGTTAACCTATTTTGGGTTTATTATAGCAAATAACTAATGTGAAAAAGTTAATTTGCTCGAAACACTTACTGCATCCAACTTCATCACTTCCATCTCCACAGTCATCATGACGATCGCAACGTAAGGTAAATGGGAGACATGCACCATTTTCACAGCGGAATGTTCGCACTTCATTGCATGGGACTATCACTGTAGACAAATAAAATAAATGCTACTCAATGTAGACATAACACATAACAATGTAGACATAACACATAACAATGTAGACATAACACATAACAATGTAGACATAACACATTGTAGCATCTTAAGGAATCAACATACTTCATTACATTAGTACGGATTCAAGAATATCAACACATATTTATTTATTTACCACCAAATAAGATAGTGGTCCCATTGTGCTTTTCATGTTTGATATAGTATTTGATATATTACGTACATTTGCTCCAGGTACAAACTGAGTATCACCTTCCATCAGTAAGGGCTGTTCCATTAAACCATACATGGGACACAGGGAAAACACTTGTAAAGTGGGCTGCTCACCCATTGATGCAATTTAGAACTCTCTTAACATTTTAATAGGCTCTCTTTGAAATCAAAGTACCCTGGCATGTATTTTTAAAAACATGCCTTCCCTTAGTACCATGTATGTTTAAAATGGAACAGCCCTAATACTTCTTTAAAAGTTAAAGTGTACCAGTACTACAAAATTGTGAACATATATCACATATGTTAAATCATTTCATCCATACTTAAGCGATGTCAAGTTTGTATATCATAGATATATGTCAGTTATATTCAGGGATTGAAATTGCTTTTATGCAACCAATCTAAATTAAAAATATAATTATTCGACTGATATTGACAAGGTTTCAAGTTTAGAAAAGTCATTAAAAATCAGAAATTTGTCGACACCTGAATATTCTTATCCGAGTATATTGACCTGAAAAATGACATCGGAATTAAATTTAGAAATTATTATAAAACATTAATGTACATCATTGTTAAGAAATATCTTTTAAAAATGTTTTAAAACATTTTATTTATATGTGTTTAATCTACAACAAGCATTATATAACCTGTACAGTTTTCCTCGTCTGATGTATCCCCAACTCCACAATCATACTCTCCATCACAACTGTATCCCAAAGGTATGCAGCGTCCACTTGCACAGGTGAACTCGTTTTCATCACACACAGGTGCTAAATAGGACAATGTGAAGATATTATAGTGTGCAAAAAGGAATTATTTATAGGACATCATTAGATATGAAGAGATAATACGTGAAAGATGATGTATATTGTACTCATCTATACTGTACTCATTTTTATTGCTGTACTTGTCTCAATGCAATTTGACAAAGACAAGTCAGATACGTGCACATAGTCAGCCTATAATGCTTGTTGAATTGTCTATAGATCATTTTATTATATATGGAAAAGTTTCTTTAGAAAACTAAAACAGCATTTCAGAAAATTGGCATTATTGGCGTTTATGCAATAACAAATGTGAATAGTTTTCAAGAAACATATAGATTGGTCATTTTCAGATGTTTGGTAGCCGAAAAAGATACTGAACGTTTCTAATAGCCAGCAAGCACGTAATTAAAAGTAACAAATATTGCATCACCCATCTGCTTACTCAACTACCAACCTAATTACCTATCAATCAACCTAACAAATATTTGCACCACCTACCTTCTTACCCACCTACCAACCTAATTACCCACCTATCAACTGAGCTACTCTTTTACATACGTACTCACCAAATGACATAATTGAACTCAAAGAATGACTGGATAATCTATTATCATGATACATATGATGCAAACTTTTCATGTAAGTGAAATATATTTATTCACAATTAAAAACTTACCACAATTCTCTTCGTCTGAATGATCTAAGCAGTCTGAGAAGCCATCGCATACATATGAATCTTGGATGCAGCGACCAGATGTAACACATCTGAATTCATTTGGTTCACAACTGAAATCTAGAGAAAACATAGAGGTGTTTTTCTTGTAATATATCCCTGCTATTTTCCAACTTCGTGACATGAACTATGCATGGTTATTAAAAGAATAATCTACCAAAATAATAGCGGACTATTATAAAGTCATCACCTTCACCAGGCATTATGAAATGTATGGAATATTGCACTTTAAACTACACCTTAGATAGGTTAAAAGATTTCATAGTAATTACTTAGTGCTTTTCTGCATTCGCCAAATAGAGTCATATTATGGCTAAAGTGTATCTCCCTTGACTAATTACCTGGATGCATGAATGGACACAACTCTAAAATTAAAAAAACAAAAAAAACAAACAAACAAACAATACATACTGCAGTTTTTCTCATCTGATCCATCCCTGCAATCTGGAACACCATCACAAAGATATTTTCGCTTGATGCATTCGCCATCACCGCAGGCGTACTCATCCTCTGCGCAAATCCCTGTGCAGTTTGACCCTTTACAATCAAACTTTCCATTAACACAGGTGCTGTAATATTGAGTGATGCAGCATAAAACGTGTAAGTTGCTAAAAACTGCATGGAATCACTCAAACATTAAAATATGCTAAGCAAAACCTAACATGTTTAAATATTATACTGCCTTTACGGAATTATTTTTGCGCAAACAAATGAACGTCTTCTAGTAAGTTTGCATTTGAAAGGAACACAGAAAGCTAGGAATGTTTTGGTCAACAGTATATCATTTCAATTAATAATTCAACATAATGAACATCATAATAATGTGTACATATGTTATATTCTGCAAACACGGTGCATGTAATGATGGTTATTGAATTATTTCAGGCAAGAGCATGTTCTGATGGTGCAGAAAATGAATTTCAAGAACTCGAAAAGAATTTGTATGTACAAGTCAGAATATATATTCCTCTCTCCCCTCCCCGCCATAACAATTAATGTCCGTTTGTGATTCTGGTATTTGGCATCATGCAAATCATAAAAACTACAAATGCCTATCTCAAAATATATTAGAATACCAGTGCAAAACATTATACAACTTGATCACTGAGCTCTACTTTGAAGATTAAACATGGACAGTGAAACATGACATGCAGAGAAAAAGAGACACTTAAATGTTTTTATGTATTCATGCATGTATAGCAATTACAAGTTTCGTCTCTTAAACTAAGACAGCTTGAATATTTAAAGCAGAAACAAAAGCAAACATGGAATATATGCCTTTGATTTTGACCTTGAAGATAGGACCCCAAATGTGAAATGCTTGAGAGAGAGTGTGAGATCTGGGTTTTTAACGTAGCTTTAACAAGTTTTCATTCATATCGCTATGATGTCTGCAGTGTGGCAGCTTATAGTGATGTCTAGCACTGGAGCATCATGGCACAGACATACAGCATCATGCCTCAGCCAGTCACATTATCCTGACACCAGGCCAACCAGTCTTAACACTATCTTCTCAATACTGAGTGCCAAGCGAGGCAGCTGCTAGTACCATTTCGTAATGCGAAGGGAAATGCCACTGAAACCTCAAAATCTGTATTTTCACAATAAACAGATCCAGCGTGGAATAGAAAGTATGAATGAATACTTAAAACTGATCATTGATCTTGACATTATAGAGGACCCCCACCCCCAAAATTGATAGCTAACCCTAACATTTTAGAAAGGGCACCCAATGTGGTTTGCGACAATTTTTTTGTGATGATATATGAATATAGTAAGATTAGTCAGTTTTTCCCTTTAGAGGTAATGAAAGTGTAACTCATTGACTAAAAGAAGGACAGACGAACACAGACACTGGTGCTATTTCCTCTGCTTATAGTGAAAAGGCGACGGCAAAATATGTGATTCACATTGGTAGTATAATACGCTCATGCAAAGCTTCTGACCTGATGTTCACTGGAATCAGCAACTAAATAAGTTTTAGTCCAGTGGGCCATTTTGAAAATGGATACATTTCAAAGTCTAAATCCTTACCAGTTCATGCAGAGCTTCAGCATTGTTGCACCTTTAGGGTATTCAATTCCATTATGGTAGCATGGGCAGTCTGAGGCAGGTATACATCTGTCACCTGGAATATTTAAGTTTGGTTGACAGAATAAAACATCATCTAAATTCATTTTCTTTTCATGTTATACTACATTTCATAAATCTCATGGTTGCTTAAAACCAATAATTTCAATATCCAGTATTAAGGATTGTAGCCTGCAAATACAAATATAAAACTAATATGAATTCTCAATAATTTATTTATCACCTAGTGCATAATGATTGTATTTGACGTCCCTTTAGATGATTATACAATAATTTACAAAGCAGTAGGTGTTATAAAATATAGACAAACTGTCTCTTGTAAAGCAAACTCTACATTCGAAACTGTCCATCTATATAATCATTTGGTAGCCCAAGCAGGAGAAAGTACTCTTAAATTTGAAACATCAAATTACATTTCCATTTACTTGGCATCAAGTCAACAATAATGATAAGACTGACTTAGAAAGTCAAAAGTGGAACGAACAAGACTAGAGATCGTGCAACTTTATGATACAGAGTTTGAGTCTCATAGTTGGTGTTAACAAATCGCAATGGACATTACTTTGCATGACTGTTATTATCTATTGCTGTAATCGGAGGCTCAGAATGTTATCCACCCCAGATCAGATGCCTTGCAAGAAAAAAAATTTAGAAAATGCGTATTACCTTTTTGGACATATCCTTCTCCGCAGAAGCATCCTTCAACACAACTTGTGACAGTACAGTGTGTCTCCGGTTCATCACCAATATTTCTACATGTCTGAGTGCATGGTGAACCACATGCAATATACTGGAAGTTGTTCTCACATTGCATTGCTGCAAACATGAATGTAAATATTTAGGCATTATTCTAAGATAAATAGCTTAAGATTTATTTCGTACATCCTGACCTTATTACGTTGCAGCCCCCTCACATCTTACACAATCTTCCAATCCATAATATACGATCAATAATCAGTATTTCAGGAGTGAACCTTTAATTAATAGAAAAGAGAATGTATAACCTGCCATAGAACTATATTAGAATAGTGATCAATGATTGGCATAAAATTATTTCAGATGTACCAGCATTTTCACTTTTGAACTCTTCTTACAGTGTAAGTGGTTATGTGTTTAATTTATGTGGTTTAAGTTAGATTCATTTCAGCACTATAAATTTCAGCGAATAAGGAGACAGATTCGAGTCCCTTTTATACAGTCTGGTTTAAATCAATCTGTTTTAATTCTGATCATTAAACATACCAGATAAATAAATATCGTAAATAAAAAAGGAGACTACAATTAACATCCATAAACTAGCCTCCACATAAGCACATAAGCATTCATATTTAAACAATTGTTGGTGAAACAGATATTGGTTTAAAGAAACTGGACTTTATTTTCGTTCTCGATAAAATCAGTTGGACAATGAAAGACATACGACACAATCTTTGATGCCTCCATCTGACATGGACTCCATACACGTTGCACAGCTCTGCAAAATTGGCAATGGCAGTACAGAGACATTCACAGTCTCCACCAGAGTCACACCTGTGATGAAATTAATCATTATTATGATTATTCCAAATTAACGTATTTATGAAAATGTGCTTAAATTAAGCAATGATAAAGCATTCACTTTATACTTCCACTCTCTAGAGATAGATAGGCTACATGGAATTTACCAGTTTCAAAGATTGATAATCCTATGATTTGCAGATATCTAGGGGATACGATGCCCACATTTATGGAGGAAGGGAATGCTGCTGAACCCTACAGCATTTTTCATAGTAGTAACATCAGGAACCGTATACTGCAATTGCCCTGTTGGATCTCCAAGTCTGGAAGGATGTACTACAGACAATCAAAGTATACCACATAAAACAAATTCCTAGCAAAGATAACAGCCTGAAAACAACATTTATAATATCGTTTCTGCTAAATAAAGTCATTGCACATATATTATCTTGATAATCATCAGCTGGAATGCAGGCAATAGTGAAAAGGAAAGTCTGTTACTTTACAGTGGGAACGAGAATTTGTCGCTAATGCTGTTAGTATTCCCCATCAACAAAAGGGCTGGAACGTGGATTGGGTACAAGTGCACTTGCTTAGATATGCATATACTTTATAAAGTGGTAGACTATAATATGCACCTGATAATAAATATTGCAATACCTGCAAGCGTCATAAAGGCAGTCAGTGTAGTATTGATCGATAGTCTCCTCAGACATGAGTGCACGACATTCAGCAAAATTGTCTCCTGTCTTGATGATACCGCATGACTCTGTGGCCCAAGGTTCCCTGTAGCCTACTTGAGGCTGTATTTTTGTGTGCGAATATAGATACAGATTATAGTAATAACTGTTTATTCATTTCAATGCCTTAATTCCTAAAACAAACATTCCTCACTAGGAAATGGGACCAATAATCTAGTGAAAATGTACGGAATCCTAAACACATTTTGACAGTATTTTCTTTTCTTACTAGGAATGGTATCAATGCTTCTCTTTACCCCAAATTATAGGCCTTAAGGACAATACATTTTTAATAGTATAGTGTCCCAGAACTAAAAGAAATCTGTCTTGTAAGAATAAAAAAATAACGAACATCTATAATGGTGGATTATAAAATAAACTCATAAATATTCAGTGATACTCATTTGTTTCAAAGCAAATATTTTATCATAATATTAACCTTATGCACCGTATAAACAAGCCAAGGCTCAACTCACAATAAATTATATATCTTAAGCTACACTCTGATGTGTTTTTTGAAAATGTTATGGATTGCATACGCTAAATTAGTGCTTGACACAAATTTAATTTCAATTTTCGCTTGTTATAAGCTACAGTTTAAGTTACTGATCTATATTCTAGACTTTATTTAGCACAATAGCTCAAGGTCAAAATAGCAAACAATTGAAATTTGCAAACTTAATAATAAACAAACTTTTGTTGCTATCTATACAAAATGTTTCATCACATTGATGAATTCGGAGTAAATGAACTAAAATGAGATATGGAAATTGAGATAGAGTTATTTGCTCAAATATGTTAAACATACAAGCCATGAAGTTTTAATATTTTATAGAGCAAAAAACGTACAGGGCAGGGCAGCTCATTCTCAGGTGAGACATATTCTACGTTTGCACAGCTTGATTTGGTCTTCCAACTGTTACCAAAGTCCACAGGGTTGTTGAATATGCCAAAGTCATCCATGGATTGCCCATTGTTGTCTCCGCAGAGACCCTCCACATTTTCTTGCCAGGACCGACCCAAGTGGACAAAAACACGAGTTCCTGTAAAAATCCCAAATTTGGTGTAAAATATATTTCTTCGATAATATTAACCCGGTGATAATCAGTTAGAAGGGCATCAAAACAACTGCAAATTCATATTCATTAAGCTAAAAGGTTAGGTATGTATTTGGACTTATTTTGGCAATAAGAGTTTAAAAAGGCATTTGTTTGCTGCGATTGGAGTCAAACGCGTATAGTCCGCATTGCATAAATTTATTTTCTCACCAAATTCAGTTAATAATCACAATTACTACTGGAACGGAAGTTCACACTCTACCAAGGATGTAACTGGAGAAAGTGCTTGAGTAGGTGTACCAGTATTGTGATAGAATAGGTATTTTTGAATAAATGTATTCTTCTCCAAAAGTTATTTTATGTTTAAAATTAATTATATGGTGATACCAGTTTTGTACGAAGTTAAAGACTCTTATCCGGTAGAAAACTCCAGCTCAAGTCTGCTAATCGATATGAAACATCTTTGAATCTCATGAGACATAAACCTAGTGTAAGCATAGGTCAATGAATGGATGCAGCCCTGAGAAATCATGTTTAGCTCTCACATATCTAGCTGAAGTAGAGAAATCCAGATCATAATGAAGTTGCCGAAGGATCTGCGACAGTAACATACTATTCTGCTGATATGGCTGCACCAGGTCCAATTTGGGTGGGATTAGAGGTTGCTGAGGTATAAGCGTACTAATGTAGTCTCAGACCTCTATTCCATGGTTCAATGGTGTCGGTCATGAAGAACTATTTCGCTCGAATACTATAGAAGAGGTGATTGTCCTAGAAACGAAAGTTGCTATACGTCAGAAATTCATATGGTCTTAAGGTAGTTCCTTGTAAACTGAACACACTGTCCAGTGGATCCTGAACAAAGAACATGAAGTTAGTATGGTACAGTTATTCTCGAAGCAGTAAGATCAAGTAGGCTATTACTCTTCTGATCAGCTCTGTGCATTGCTGCTAATGCTTGGGTACATAAATAGTGTCCTCAATATGCCCTTGGGAAGAATGATCCACTTAAATAATAGTTAAAAATATCTTGACTTTATCGGAGTGAGCCTGCTTTTAGCAATGCATCTGGAGATTGCCATAATATAAACCAACCCATTTTATCAGAACTTCAGGTTATTCTTATCTACGGATAAGGCATGAATTTCACTGATTCTACCTAGGCTAGAATGGCAAGTAAGCAGGCCTTATACGAATGATGAGCCAGTGATGCTCTTCCAAGTGTTTAAAGGGAGTCTTGTTTGACCATGCCAGAGCCCACTTCAGAATTCATTTCAGACCTATGGACAGGGTCTTCGGTCAAGACATATCGAAACTGGCTAAAATAACGTAGAGATTATTGTTCTGGTATACGTACTTCCTTCCAAGTGAAATTACAAAGGTTAAGCTCATGAATGTAATAGGAGGTAACACATGGCTCTCTAAAACCATTATCTCTCCCCTAACTACAGGGAAGAACTCTTCATTTCCCCCACTGGCATTCAAGGTGGTGGTTCGTTTTACGCAAACAAATCTATTCGGCATTTGTTCTCAGGAATGTATATTCGATAGACTAGTGTGACATAAGCCAGACATACATGTGCAACTTTTCTCGATTCTAAAGCAAAACCTGCATATGCTGTTATTTTAGCAGGCAATAACAAAGCATAATTTTCCCAAGAATCTATGCTGCTAGACTCAGGATGTCAATGATTCCTCAAGTTTCCAACAAGACAGTCAGGATTAGTCTACAGTCTGACTCTCTTGCGTTATGAATGACATTATGAATTGAGACCACTCCAGTTCAGTAAAGGGGTTCATGCTTCTGATGAAGCGAAGATTAGAGACTTAGTTTTGCAGCTCACTACAAAAGCTCGACCCTAGTAGATCTAGAGTCACTTAAAAATGAGAACGAATACATCATTTTGCATGAATCGGTTAATTCCATCTGGACAGTTAGTCCTCTAAGATAGTGAGCCTGTCGACATTACATGGAATTGATTGTGGATTTGTCGATGATGACATCGCCTGCGGTAATCCCCACATGAGAAGGCAGTGATCTGGCAACCTCCCTTGACTACTCAGATAATTGAGAACAGTCAAGTTTTGGGAAGGAATAATGATGCCCCTTCCTGACAACATCTAATGCCATGATCAAATTAAATTTGGGAAGGATAATGTGCATGGAGAGCCCCATGAAAGGAACCGAATCAGCGATCATCATGAAAGGATGACAATATATTTGCACATCAGTTAGTCCTGGAGTCTGTGATTTACTGCAGGTGATCCTGCAGTGGGACTCTGACAGTAAGTCAAGTGAGGTCAAAACATCTGCTGAGATGGTGATTTCAGTAGTTAGAAGCGTTGATCATTTGGTCAATTGGGAACAGTGTTGGTCGAAACTTTCTGCATTTTTTGAAGTCCTACATTTCATATTTAAAAACAGGCCTCCTCTATGTGCCGTTGGAATAGGAGTTTGATAGACAAAAACTCGGATCTGATGGTGACCATGATAGTAATGCATATCTCCACACAGCTTGAGGTTAACAAAATCAGTTAATGTCAGTACTTAGCTGATTTGTTGAACAACTATGCCATGCTCGCGATAGTATCTCAGGTGTGTTTGTCTGCATGAATCCAGTCTATGCACATTTTACTGAAGCTATTGAGACCAGGTCGAGCATGGAACCAAATGTTTTTACATTACAATCCATTTGTTTTTGTATTGTGAGTCGTTATTGAAAACATATATGATAGGGCTAGGGAGGTAGGTAGCATTATCACTATTTTGATGCTGTGTGCATCAGGAGTTCTGGACTTGGAATGATGGAAGGACATTTCACTGTACCCAGTCACAGTGACATACAACGATGTTTAACACTGTGATGAAGTCGAAGTCCAATACCGGCTATCAAGGTAAAGATAACCATGGCCATAATAGGGGTATGCATGCAGTGATAAGAAGCTTATAATTGGTACAAATGGACTGCCATAATGTAGTGGTACTGGTGCTTTCATCTATTCATTGCTAGTGTGGCATGGAGGCAGCAATGCTAAGGCTATGAAGGAGGTCCAAGACAGCAAAGACTGCCTGCCTGTCTTTGAGATTGATTTATGTGTAGAGTGACTAAGAGATGAAAGATTGGCGAAGAAGACAGCAAAGGCAGCGATATTACTTGTACAGGTAAACTTTGTGATCGTAACTATCGTCCATTATTCTTCAGATCAGTGGTAACAACTATTAAATCTGATTGACACTCCATACATCTAATACACATTGGGTGTTTACCTTCAGCTAACTTAAACCTCTTGCAGATCTCACACTTAATTCTGTCCAATGTTCCTAATGACATATACATACAAATTTAGTCAGCATCGAAATTATGCGTACAGTGATTGAAATGCCATGAACTAATATTAATGCTAGAGAAAATTACTGAAAAGATTTTATTCCTATGAGTAAATGAACATTTGTTAGATATGACTGACACAACTGATGAGTACTAAGATAAACTGTAATGACTAATGGAGATTAGGTCAGACAATTAAGATGTCGCCTATTAATTTATTGCATGAAGAAAATACAACTGATAACAACATTTTTGCGTACCAAGATACAGAGTAAAATTTCAGTAAAACAATAGATGGACCGTTATTCCTTGTCTTGAGAAAACTCGTGCAAACTGCACAAACTGATGATATTACAAGGCCTCCTTATACAGCGTGATAAGCAGGCAAGAGCTGAAGTACCAACTGAGAAAAGACTTGGGGACAATCACTCTTTCTAAAGGGAAACTAAATATTTCGTCGGACTGCCTTATTAACAAGCAGACAACTTACTAGCACTTTTATTGCCAAAATAAGCAAAATTACTTCGCGAACATTTTATGTAGATTGTGAGGGCTGAATGTTTGAGGTACAGGATATAAGTTTAAATTATGATGGTTGAATAATTTATTTAAGAAAAGAATGAAGGACATTATAGGTGAAATGTGTATAGCTTTCACTTTGGCGCGTTGCTGCTTACATGAGTGCCATATTCTTTCAATAACATGAGCAATGATCTTTTGAACTGAGAAACAGGAATGTTTTGAAAAATTAATAGAGATAGTTTGGCCAAGTCTATGTACAAATATAGAGGTAATTTAATTTAGAGGTAATTTAATTTAGATCATATATATGCTGCAATGCAAATCATGAAAACATAAATTTTTCATATGACTAATATTGTAATATTAAGTAAATGATTATATTTTAAAACTAAATATGTGCAACATACTTTGAAGACGACAAACGCAACAGTTTACCAGATTCATTGGGTGAGTTTCTTATCAAAACCTGTTCTGCTAGTTTTGCTTAAAATTGCCAGCTGACAATCTAAAAGTATTTAATTTATCAAGAGATATTTATGCTAAGAATATGCACATTTTGGAACATCAACATATGTCTTCAAGCAAATTAAAAATCAATACTGCAACACAAAAGAAGCTGCATACGAGGCAAGTATTTTTCTCTTACATTAAGATATTAAATTAATATCATGATATAAAGGAGCAATTATATAAATTACAAAGTGCATCATGTTAGCCCGAATTATAAGAGATTATAGATAAAACTAAAATCTAAGAAAATGTTTGAAACTGACAATGTGTTAACAATCGTCATATAATCCATCATTGTTGTGAATATACAAAAAGGCCTGTTTGAGACTACTGTTTGGATAGAAAACTTGCAACTGCGGATCAGATTGCAAATACACTGGTTAGTGTATTATATGTGTTGACCTCTAATTTGAGATCATCCCTCTTAAGAGATCTATTTTTATTGGCAGAATGGGTGATCTCTCGGTACAGCTTACTCTGCAGATTTAGGATTCCTTATAAGTGAAACATGCAAAGTTCAGGTAGTGACTGAGATAAATAAATGTATATCCTACGCAACTTTATCAGTCATACGTCTATTGACTGTCTATTAAAAATGTTTCACAAATTATAAAATGGTTCATTCATTACTTAGACCTACAGATTTAACCCACACCTGTTCTGTCTCCAATGTATTAACTGCTAACAAATGCTTGAAATACATGTATTAACATTTATCACTCAAATGATATTATCTACCGTCTCAATACCACGCAGTTTAAACAATGAAATTTTGTTTACTTTGTGTTGCTATGCATTGTAATAATGATTGTGATTAGCATGTTTGACCAACGCAGTTATCAATGGGTTTAACTATTATCCTATCACTAAATAAACCTAGTTGGTGGCCTCTTGAATGAGCACCTATCTATATATCTATCTATCTATCTATCTATCTATCTATCTATCTATCTATCTATCTATCTTTCTATCTCTATGAATGTGATTGTACTGCATCAGGTCCTTAGGTATTATATGTTTATCATATAGTCAGGTTTCTCATACGAGGTTGAATGGAACAGCCTTTAACATAAGAGCGTATAATGTGCTAAATGTCTTTTTTCATCTTCATGTCAGTTACCTTGATCATACTGTACTGTAAACTCCAAGCTCCGGGAAGTTACAAATGTCCAAAGGCCGGCTTTGAGAATAGTAAGGCCCTCGGTGACATACTCTCCGGAAGAAATAGTGGTATTATCTATGGTCAGATCCTTTCCTCTGATCAGGTGAATGACAATGTTTTTGATTTTAACGAATACAGATTTTGTGCATGTTACACCGGTTGTTCCGCAAGGGACATTCTCAACTGTCACCTCAAACTGTCGCTTTTTGCTCTTATCTCTGACAAGAATGTATGAACAAGCACCTTGGAAGGAGTAATGTGTGCCATCAAAAGTGAGATAATGAGGGTCTCCGGAAGTCCAGCATGTTGCTAAAAAAAGAAGAAATAGTAAATGGTGTAATACATATTTGGACTTGTAAGCACGGATAAGGTCTATGTATTTGATGATGAATGTGGTACACATACATGGTGCTCGAAAATTGAATATGTTTTAAAAAACGTTGAAATTGAACACATTTATTTAAACAGGCTGTCTTATGGTTGTCTAATCTTTAACCAAAATAAAACCAAAAAATATTCGAAACATATCTGAACATTTTAAAGATAATTGTAGGACGTTTCCTATTATTGACAATGATCCTGAAACTGAGAAGTATGATTACTTAAACTAAACAGGAAAGCTATTTGCTACCACACTTAAGGTGTGGTGTATTACCTGTAAAAGCAACAACTATTAGACAGGCTGGTTTTTGAAGTGTAAGATCGACTTCGTACATGAAAATTATGTGTGAGTAATAGTTTTGAAGATGAGAAACTATTTCTTCTTCCTAGTGCTTAGTTTATTCAGCAATTAGTAATATGGTTAAACAATATGATGATTGCACTGACAAGAACAAAATATAATTCTAGTAAATCTTAGGCTAAGCATTCAGTGCTAAGCGTCTCGAAAATGAAAATATTAAAGATCTTCTCTCTGATATATATAACATAACTTTGCAGTGTGACAAACGATTTGAATGATATAATTTACTTTGCACATACATTATATCAATCTGACCCAAGTCAAACATTTTGAGCTAAATAATATTTTTTATTTACACAGGATTTTGAAAATTAGTTCCTTGTTTTGAGTATCTTATTAGACCATCATGACCTTGCACAATTCTGAATTTAAGTTTAATCTCATAATAATGCATGCACACTAAAACTAATATATTACAAGAAAAGTATAATTTCCCTGCATGTGATTTTTTAAATCTTAGCCAAAAATATGATACCTGGTTAAGTCTGACAATTATGTTTTCATTCTATTTTTAAATTGGAAATAAGAAATTGACTCGATCTAATAATTTACACGTCATTATGATTTCCTTTTCATGCTTTATATATATATATATATATATATATATATATAGTATATATATATATATATATATATATATATATATATATATATATATATATAATAAGCACCAGTTATGAAAATATCTATGTATGGTTGAAAGTTATGAATTTCATTATTAAGCATACTTAAGTTTAAATTTATTTTTAAACGGTAATTTCCCTCTACGTAAGGTTTTGTGCATATTGAGTTGCTACATAAGCTCTTATTATGCTCTAAGCTGGTAAACCAAATGACTCTTGTAGGACTGTAATGACATTTGGTGTTTGGTGTTTGGTGTTTTACCTGGGCAATTGAATTCCTGGACCTTCACCCATTGTCTTGCCTTGCATTTCCTGTGAATGAGAAATTATTATGGAATATTAATGTCATAAGAACATCATCATTAAAAAGCACAGTCGCTTTAAATAATCACACAGAAGATTGTTCATATTGTCTGAAAGTAGAAATGTTTAAAACATTACTCTTAATGCAAATATGATGGTTCAAGTAATGTAAGTGCATAAATAACATAAAAGGAAAACAAAAACATAGAAAGTAGAATTTGCAAGATAACATGGCAGAATGAGTAAAAAGGAGTTGTAAACAAATATAAAGTAAATACTCACATTTCTTTGCATCCAACATTGACTGTGTCACCCATTGCATACCACTGTGTGCCATATAAACAAGGGCAGTCAGTAGGTTCCACACACTTTCCCTGCAACACAAAGCACACAGTTTAAAAACTACAAGAAATCAGGTGGTTATCATTTGAAATCTATAAACTTGGTTCTCCTTATAGATGATCAACACTAACAATAATTCAGCATCGGCAGTATTTATTGCAATGAAGGTCATTGCAAGATAGATGCAAAAGCACCCGTAACTATACAATACAGTCAAAGTATATGTTTCCTCAGCTCTCCATCAGAAAACCTTATTCTGCATCACCAGCAGGAAATGTTAACTATGTCATAGGAATCTGACTCATAATGTACAAATGTCACTATTACACCATTTGATTGATCAAAATAGTTTGATAGACCATTTGAGGGCGACTAATGATTTGTGATGAAGGGGAATGAACACCAAAGATCTGAAAAAGTTGATCCTAGATTTGCAACACTTGATCTAGTCAGATGCAGTCTAATAAATGCATTAAAAGATCAGACTAAGTGAGCATGATATACATGTGACTAACTTACATCTGGAGCCATGGTTGTGCCATCTGGACAGCCACACCCTTCAAAGAAAGCATTAACAGGACAGTCCGCAAGGTCATAAGTTTCACAGGTTGTCTGGCACACTGAAGAACCCTGGAGGTACACTTGGTTCTTTGGGCAAATTACCTTATCTACACATCCTTCCCTTCTATCACAGTTCCATGTACCATTCAAACAAGTACTGAAAGAGGATAAAGTTTAACTGAAAGTGTACTTGTTTTTATTTTGCTTTGTGTATGGTTCGAGACTTATTTAACTTATATGTTGCAGCAAACGAAAACAAGAAAGTATTACATCAAGAGCTTTATTCACAAATAAAATAATGTACAAGAAGATAAACTTGACACACTATGGAAATTATTGAAATAATGACTGGTTGTTCAGTAAATAAATAAAAGAGAAATTTGTCAGTAATTAAGAAGCTACACCCAATAAAGAAACATGGGTTCTGCAGTGAAATTCGGTATAAGTTAGACAGCGTTCAAGTGAGGTACAAGTCAATACGCCTATATCCATAAAGGCCCAATGATAGAGTATGTAATGATGTGAAATCACATTACACTAGGTTCTTATGGGCTTGAAGTAAAAGACAGTGAAACAAATTACATCTTAATGATAATATAAAGTCGGGCCAATTTAAATGAATCCATTACCATGTCTGTATAAAGAGAGGGGAAGCACTATACTAAGGTCCATTACTGTCAAAGGATCGGTGCATATGCTTTGCTACCTGCTAATTACGGCAATACAATTAGAAATATATGATACATGGATGCACAGCAATAGTGCCTCAAAATGGCCTAATGCATAACTTAATTAGATAAATGGATGGATGGACATCTGTTGCAATAAATGCTCATACGATTTCATTATGGGGCAGGTGACCGAGAGATCTAAAGCGCTTGCTTTTACCAGTTACTGCCACCCCACCCCTGTACAAGTGGGTTCGAGTCTTGGGCTCGGCCAGTGTGGGTATATGAGAAAGCTTGCCAGTAGCTTCACGTGGGTTGGTGGTTCCTACAGCGGCTTTCCTGGGTTCTTCCTCCACCAGTTATACTCGCCGCCATATATAGCTATCATGTGCTTAAAAATGGTGTTAAACCCCAAACAAACAAACATTCTGGGGCATAAATCTATAAATCGTTTCGCAAAATCCTTCATGTTATTAGAAACTAACCAGTGGGTACATTTTCTATCTATCACATCACCAGGATTCCGTATCTGATCATGCTCGACAGTGCTGTACTTATCAAAACATGTACATTCCTGGATATTGACACAGCGACCATCATCATCCATGTATCCTTGACTACACTGACACCCTTGGATACATTCCTCCTCGCAACTGGCATCTCCTATTTCCAAATCTCGGCAGTGGCTATCACAGCCCGACCCGCATTCTTTGTATATTGATTCAGAAGCATCACACTGGAACAATGAGGCTGTATGAAAGAATTGTGCACACATTAACTGCTGGAATATGACAATACAATACAAATATCATGTGTAGGATTTTGTTTTGTGAACTAAGACAATGTTAATAAACACTTTTTGAAACTTATGCTTCAAAATTTATTTTAAAAAAATTTAAAAAACTAAAGATATTTTAGAAGATCAGAAAGAAAAGAAAATGTAAACTAAACAGGAGGATCATGCTATGCAATAGGATATTAGTGTAAAGAATCGGTACATTTAATATTCGAGAAAAAATGTATAGAGTAAAAATGAAACACTTTTTTTAATCATTTGAAAATAATATTGTGTGATATATGTCATCTTTAAATCTGTTATTTCAAGGATAGATGCAAACATTATTGCGCATCATCGATCTCTTTGGGGGGAACGTGGGTATACAATTTCACGGCTTATATGGTAGCTTCAAACATCACCTGACAGATTAAATGTATAAAGACAATAAGACCAATTCCCAATTCCAAAATGTAGGACCAAATGAATACTATTTCCAACAAAATAAATGAATTCAGAATGTCATTTGATTAATTTTCCTTGAACAACATTCTCGCATGTACAAATTATAACATGCACTTTAAATTATTTATCATAGTACGATATTTGTTGTAAGAGAAAATATTTTCAGATAATGATAATTTGTGTTCTAAGATGGGCTTACATTACTTATGCCCGGATATTGGTTATCAAGTGGAATTGATAATAATGCAAAATGAATGTTGTATAGTGTTTCAAAGATAATGTGTGATAAATTGTTAAAAACGACAATGGGATGAAAATATGGAAATGTTATAAAGAATGCTGTACTATATAATTTCGAGGAAGATTTAATGCTGACTTACAACAATCAACTCGAAGAGTTCCATATTTCTGCCAGTCAATGACGGCTCCCTTCAAGGCACATTCTCTGGCCAGAGCAGCTGTGGCTACGCACATAGCAAAGACATTGCCTCTCGATGAACTGGCACAAACATCATACATACATTTCTGGTAGAAATATTTAAACTCTGCAAGGCCTCTGCATTTAAAGAAAAGGACGTATGTATCCAGGAGATGCTTGCAAGTCTGCTCTGCGTAGGCTTTCTGAATAATAATAATAATAATAATAATAATAATAATAATAATGATAAGCAATGTCAGCAAGAACTGAGAAGATACTCGTGCTGTAGCAACATTAATATTTCCAAGCAATGTTGTATATATAGTTTGAAAATTTATTCATTGTTTCCAAACTGGGAGGAAAACAAAGTCCATCCTACGATTTACACAATATTCTCTGTTTCCCAGTTTGCTGCACAACAGAGTTCATCATATAATTAGCATGCTTTACACAATTTGGCACATGTATATAAAAGAGTATACAACAGTTAAGCCTAAGATTGAAGTCTTTTCAAATCAAGGACTGATTTTAACTGGAGAGTATACCGGTGTCTGTAACGTGACATTTTTGAGAGTGTGTGTTTATTCCTAAATGGAGAAGTGGGGAAGGAATTAAGCAGTACGTATGTGTCGCAGACACTCTTTGTTGCAAATATGATGCAAATAAGTGACTAGATTTTAATATTGGGAACTAGACATAGGTTTCAGACGTTTTGCATAAAACCTGTAAATTAGATCATGGTTACTCAGTGGAAGCCGGGTACTATACTGTACCGAACATCATATTTGGAGAATAATTCCAAAAGAAGTCAGTACTAGATGACATAATGTGACGTTATATAAGTCATTGGGTATCAGAATGCCTGCTGGCACAGGTGTAATTCATTAAGTCTAGCATATCACCCAAACATCAATAAATTCCTTTCGTCAGGCAATCGGAGCTTGAAAAAGTATCACCCGAAGGAAGTGTTTAATTAGATCGATGCGCACTTACGGTATCCTCTGAGACGGAGCAGGCATCGTATGGTTCTCTGGATGCTCGACATTTGAGGGAGGTGTATGCATATACAAAGTCTGAGGCTTTAGATTGAACAATGCCGTTAGGTATGTACATTTCATCGTTGTTCTTGTAGTTGAACTTCCCACACATACCACGGATCTACAAATACAGAACAAAAGTAACCATTACAATGCTTCGGCAACATGATGGCATATATTCCACATCTTCGTGATTTTGGCAAATTACAGAATAATGGAGTCAACCGTAAAATTCAGAAAGTCTCTTTTGTGAAAATTTGTTATTCAAACTGAGCTGTAAATGTGCTCCAAACTCAGTGAACCTTGAATATTACCCATAGATTAATCTGTCATTTGTTGTGCTTCTTGCTTGTACAGCATATTTTGAATTCTTCATATGTAGCCATGTACATATCCTAGTGTATGTTGCTGAAATTTAAATCTTTATAAATATTTAACTTCTGTCTCCTCTATATGACAGCATTTATATGGTTGCCATTAGCTGCATGATTTGGTTGCAACCAAATCGATAACAGTATCAGTCTAAAACTTACAAATCGTAGAATTGTCAATATATAATTACAAACCTTGTTGCTGAAGTATGGATTAACACTGATATACAGCCTTCTGTCTCCAAACAAAAGTTGGAAGCCGAAACCTCTAACCATTATAAACAATGACGTGATCTTCTTGACGTACAAGTTGTCTGAGGAATATGACGTATGCCCAATACTGGCAGAGTAATCTTGCCCATTAATAATTGTGCTGCTTAGGGTCAGTTCGACCTTGAAATCTTGGCTCTGAATTTCAACCTCTGAGATGCAGTATCTGTCGCTGTCTGAACACTTAGATGTGGACACTTCAATTTCCAGATCTGCTCTTGGGTCTTTCTCCACATCAACATCTGGCTGTTAAGAATCAATTATATATTTTTTAGTTTGGGTTTTGGTTCAGCAAAAATGTAAAAGATCAAATGTCAGTAATATCTTTTGATCATTATAGTCTATGCATCATCATATTTATTAAGATTCGGAGTTGATGGGGAAATGAATTTGTATTAACTCATCTGTTCTGTGTTAACCATGACTTACTTACTGCGATTCCAATATGAAGCAATGTATATATATATATATATATATATATATATATATATATATATATATATATATATATATATATATATATATATATATATAAACCTGTAATTTTAAACAAGATCACTACCTAATGGAGCAATAAATCATGAGACCTCAGAAATAAATGTAGCAGAGGGCTTTACACGTAAATATGTATATGATCACAAATTAATTTTTTGTTTCAAAGCTTACATTGTAATAAATTATTTTTTTTGATCATCTGAACAATTTTAATTAATATGCTAGAATCATAAGTAGATGTCTACACAGATCTGATGACGCATCCTCGTTCTGTCAAAGCATAAATAAATAATTTATATTAACAAAACATGAAATCATTCAGAAAAAAGATGGACAGCTTTCAGCACGTGTAACAAACTGCTGCTCTTATGAACGTGCAGGTACTCACCTCATAGTTGTGCAATCAATTCAGTTACAAGGTGTGTTATAATTAATGTTATTCTGTATGTAGTTCTGTCAAAATAAATATAAGTTAGTTAATTTGTTAGATATGGTTTTCATTTTTTAGTCCCCTTTACATACTGTTTTCATCCAAGTCCTTAGACATACAGTTTTTGGCCTACGTTCCCTTTCAATACTGTTGTCAGCCTTATTCCCCAATGAAATATAGCTTTCAGACTAAATTAATTTGACACAGTTTTCAACCTAAGTCCTCTTACATGCAGTTTTCAGCCTAGGTCACTTTTACATACATACTTGAGTTCTCCTGTTGACAAAATTAGTGACTTACCTATCTTTGTAAAAATACTTGAGCACCACATCTGTGCAGATCTAAAACTGCCCTATTGTTGATGAAATATTTATCCAAACTTTCAAGCAAATATATTCATTTTGGCTGTTCATTTCGTATTACTGGTGCTGATATAAACAATAAGATAGTCTAAAAAATAGTTAAACTTACATTGTAATACACTGTATAAATAAAAATTATTGCTTACCTCCACTAAAACATATGAGCATTTACTTGGTTCAAAGTCATAGAAGACTCCATCAAATGTCTTGACATGGTTTAAACCAAATATTGAACAGGTGGAGGAGCAGCGGTCTTGAGAACATATCCAGCGGCTCTTGAAACACTTGCTGCGAAGATTAATAAGGTTTAAATATAATAAGTTAAATAAATATATATGTTCAGAGATAATAAATAGCTCTAAACAAAGCACTTATTGTAGATCCCTTAATTTGAGCATAACAATTTGGGGCATTTTAAAGACAAAATAGAATCAGGAAAAATTATTTGTCCATTTCATGCATTTTTAATTGATCAAAACTTGTATTGATTTTATGTATTACAGAAATATGCATATGCCCAATAAATCAAAGATGAATAATTAAGTATCCAATAATGTTATAACTGACAGCATGATCACACTTAAATATTATAACTTTTATAAGTTAAATCCTTTAGGACTAAACAACTGAATATGGCACGTCTCTAGGTACGCCATCTTGCTTCTGTCCACTTTAGTTACGAACGGCTTCACGTGACTAGAAATACAGTCACAAAACAGTCAAACTATTAGCATCAAAAGTCACATAAATGGTTAACCAATTACTAAAGTGAAACATGTTCCTGGTAAAAGCACAGCCAAACATCACAGAACAAATATTAAATAATCATGGGGTATAACTGTACATGTCTGATTTGCATTTTGCATTTGAAATTGCTTCCATATCTCATATGTCAACTTTAAGGATTTCTTACCATTTGTTACAAGCCATCTTGATCTCCTGTCCATCATTATATCTTTCTCTATTATATTCACACTGGCATTGTTCAGGTTTTACACAAATTCCATCCTGGACGAATGTTCCTGGAGGACACTGGCAACCGGAGACGCACTCCTTCATGCAGTCTGTAGGCATTATGTTGTGAAGAGCTTGGCAGGTGCGCGCACATGGAGAGGCACAGTCAGAGTAAACCATACCATTTGGACAAGTCTTAGCTGCAGTATGAAAGTTAAACTAAATGAGAATTTATTTATTTGCTTGTTACTTAAGAATGATTAATGTTAACGCAAGCATCAATTCCTGAAGCTGAAAACGGATTTATTTTGAAAAAAAGTAAATGTACACGATACAACTTAATGTAAGTGGAGAGTTTGTTTTTATGTTGACAGAGATGTAAAGATAGCAATAATCAGCAAAGCAAGACAAACTATTGAAATCTGTTTTCCAGTATATAAAAGCTAAATATAATTTACTTACGGCACAAATCACTGTTTCTCCATGAGACAAGAATGTTGAAGTTGGAACATTCTCTGGCATATGCTTCAATGTAGTTGCATCTTGCAGCCTCTGCGTCTGCACTTGTAGAACCACCACAATAGAAGTTGACACACATGGAGGACCACAAACCTGCATCAATCTGAAAGTAATCAGACGAGAGGAAATACAAGCAGATGCATTTTGGAAATAATTCAGTAGTAGATTAGGTTGTTTTATTAATTGACTACTGAATCATAAAGATGCTAAAGTTGGGAGCCTTGAAATCATCTTGCACTTACCCTTATGCTGAGTAGATCATAAATATGCAATTTGAAAGTTGCAGTAATTAATGTGTCATAATGATCTAGTAGACAAACCATTCAGGAAATATTGAGACCTTTATTATTAATAAAAAAAAAGAAAAGAAAAAGAAGAAAAGAAATATGGATTAGATGGATGTGAGCAATGATTTCTCTACATAGGAGACAATGTTCTTCTTTTTCATGACAAATCCAATATGATTAAATTTTGTTTGAACCTAAGGAAAGTAACAGTCATGACAAATACGTAACACATATACTGAATCATACATAAGGTATGAAATAATGAATAAAAATCTCCGTCAAAGGAAAATTAAGTTGCTTTTTCTTCATGAATCAATAGACAAGGAAACATCTTCATTAATAAAATCATTACCATAGATGAAACCTTTGTGAAGTCAAAATTCATTATTTTATGCCAGGATTGAAACATTTAAATGTTTGTATTCAGATGAATGAATACAAAATCATTTATGTATTTCTAAGAAGGTGCCAAAGCAACATCTATCCAAAATAGGTTAATGCTCTTTGTTACAGAGCAAAATCTGTTTCAAAAACGAAAACATAATCAAAATATGCTACTGAAAGTTGTAATAGACTTTACTATTTAGAATGTTTAAAAAAAAACATTCTCCTATGCCAGGTAAGTAGTAAAGAATGTGTAAATTTTAACATATTGATATTCCTTGCACCTCTTTTATAATAATAATAATAATAATAATAATAATAATAATAATAATAATAATAATAATAATGAGGACTTTGTATAGCACCAAATCTTTAGAAGCTCTAAGCGCTTTACAACATTTGACAACACTTAAAAAATATATATAATGATATGATTACAAAATTAAAAACAAACACCACGAAAGTAGAAACAGAAAATATGCTGTAAATATTTAAGGCAAGGATACATTATTAGGTCTTTAAGTATGTTCTTGCAGTTGAAATAGGTGAGTTTTAAGAGCGCTCTTGAATGAGATCACTGTGTCTTTGTGTCTAAGTGCAGTGGGCAATTCGTTCCACGTTGCTGGGCCCTGGTATGCAAAAGAGCGTTGTCCATATGATTTCATCTTCATAGTGGGAATAATGAGAATACGAGTGTCAGAAGAGGAGCGTAAGCATCTTGCAGGTGTGAACACATGGGTGAGGTCAGATAGGTATGTTGGACTGGAGCCCGTCAGTGAAACGTAGCACAGAGAACAAATTTTGTGTTTAATTCTGGGTCGTATGGATAGCCAGTGTAGGGTACAGAGCAGGGGAGAGGCGTGCTCTGATCGTGGTACTCTAAGGATGATCCGAGCAGCTGTATTTTGAACTTTTGAAGTTTCTGAAGTAGATATTGAGACGAACCAGACAGAATTGAGTTACAATAGTCCAGTCTTGAAAGTACTAAGGAACACACAAGTGTTTTAGTGGCATCAACTGAAAGATACTTGCGAATGGAGCTGATTCGTCTCAGCACAAGATATGCAGCCTTGCATATGTTCATGACATGTTGGTGCAACGAGAGAGTACTGTCGAGAGTGACACCGAGGTTTCGTACTGACGGTGTGAATTTAATGTTGGTGTTGCTGATATTTATTGTCTGAGGTAAAGGATGTGAATGAGAAAGTCTTTGTGTTGTAATCAGGATGGCTTCAGTTTTATCATCATTCATCTGCAGCTTGTTACATGTCATCCATGATTTCACATCGGAAATGCACCTCTCTACGCCTTGGATGGTAGCTTCAACTTCAGCTGGATGGCTAGATTTGTATATTTGGGTGTCATCAGCATACAATTGGTGAGACACTGGATGATGATCTATGACACTTGAGAGTGGCTGAGTGTATAGAATGAAGAGAACAGGTCCAAGAACAGACCCCTGTGGAACACCACAGCATAGATCAACTGGGCTGGAGTGTTTTCCATTTGCGGACACAATTTGTGTCCTGTTGACCAAGTAGGACTTGAACCATAGTAAGGCCGTATCATGAATGCCAAATACATGCTGGAGACGGTGAAGTAATATATCATGGTCTATAGTGTCAAATGCTGCAGACAAGTCAAGGAGAGTGAGGACTGTAATCTTTCCGCCATCCAAAGCAGAGAGAAGTTCATTGACTACTTTCAGAAGAGTAGTTTCAGTACCGTGGCAAGGGCGATATGCAGACTGTACATTGCTAAAAAGACTGTTTGAATTCAGATGAGATACAAGTTGGGATAGAACAACTTTTTCTAAGATTTTTGACATGAATGGCAGATTAGAAACTGGGCGGTAGTTCTTTAAATCATTATGGTCGAGTGTTGGTTTCTTCAGCAGAGGCTTTACAATGGCAGTTTTGTAAAATGATGGGAATTCCCCAGTTGAGAGAGAGGTATTAATAACATCAGTTAGTGAAGGCAGTATTGGATCCAAGCACTCTAGCAGCAGTGACGTCGGAATCGGATCCAGTTCACATGACTTTGGTGCACTCTTCATCACGATTGTACGTACTAAATCCATAGAGACAGGTTCAAATGCTGCTAACGGTTGCCGCTGAAATTCTGTATCGCAACTGTATGGTGACGACGAGTCAACTGAAATTGTGTTGTCAAGTTTATCTCTGATGGTTTGTACTTTGTCACGGAAGAAATTTGCAAAAAGGTCCGGAAAGTCGACTAGAGAGAAGGTAGCTGGAAGTGGTGTACATTTGTTAAATGTGTGGTAAATATCCTAAATTTTGCAGAGCTGAGTACGGACAGTCTATACACACCAGTAACCGTCGCGATGTGTCTGATAGTGTTATTTTGCTGTGACCATGTTGATGATCCTGATGATACTGTGTATACCACATTAGCAATCTGTTCGCCGTGAGGAATTTTAATCAGATTAGTTTTTTCAACGATATCAGGAATTCCACTGACAATATCGTTGAGTCTTGTGTTAATGTCAGCGAGTATAATATCAATAACTGCTGGACTCCCCAAAAGTTTATTAATGGCTCTGTTTATGTTCCTACGAAAATTCAGAAACGTTTGTACATGATTAGAAAAGTCAGTTCTAAATGCGGTCGTCACATCATTGTTTGCAATTAACGAGTTCATCATTGGAAGGTATTTATCATCGACATATTTTTTCGTTGCTGCGTCGAAATCTGATTCTGGTGTTCTGAGATTATTAATACCATTATTATTCATGTTGAGAAATGCACGCATAATACCACCGTTGACTAACACAAACTTAGATTCTTTATCATCGACGTATTTTTTTTGTTGCTGCGTCTGTGGGTATGACTGGGTCTCCTACCTCGATAATTTTGTTTTGTTTCATGACAATGGTACCAGTAAAAATATCGCCGCTTTTTCTAACATAATTGTTGATTGAATTTCCCGAGTCTTGTATTCTACCGTTTTCATCAAATACAACAATATTGTCTTTGAGCGCGTTTGTAATTCGTACAAGGATGTCTGTTAACTGGATATTACTTGATTTTAATCGTCCTTGTTTATCCTGAAAAATAACGACTTCATTGCTGTCTACGCTTGCAAGATTTTAAAGATCATCGATTTCATTCCTGAGTTGATTAAGAGTTGCATACTTAGATAAATCACCTTGCTGGGTATTAGTTTTAGCTGATCTTCCGTAAATATCTACCATTATACTTTAAGATCTGTTTTAAACGTCGACGGCGATGTATATTCGTGCACAACTTTATGAGGAGGCATTGATGATTTTGATACAGCGTCGAGCACAGCGAGTACTTCGCGGCCACATATTGGCGGATCAGTTATTGTCTGTGTTGGTAATGTTGAATACCAGGTTGGAATACTTTGCATGTTGCTAATATATTTTAAAATTCTTTTGGTGGTGCCAACCCATACGAGTCAAAATAAACAATTCCACGTGGATCAATCGCATATGCAACCCAATGAGTACGTGGACCAGAGTTTTTATCAAGATTTATGATACCAATTTCAATATTATTTGGTTTGTGCGGTAATTAATCACGCATAAAAACACCTCTGAAGTTTTTTATATTTAATCGCTAAGCAACATCAAGTAAATCAAAATTGGACATATTAAGAATCAACGAAGTGTCCCGGGCAGTCTTAGACCTCTTCCGTACCACGAATAAGGAGTTCCTGGCAATCTTAGACCCTTTCCCTTTTTCTTAGATCTTTTTATTCCTTGTCCTGTTGCTTTCTTTAATACCATTCCAGCAGCAGTTCCAACAGCACCTAACGCAGCAGCTTTTGCAACAGCTGGGGCTGCAGCGGCTGTTAACGCTGGTAAAGCTGCGAGAAGTGGAAATATACCACCAGTCTTAGCGATGTCTTTAATGGCACCCGCAGAAAGATTAAGTCGTATGCCGGTCTTTGATCGTTTGGCTTCATTGAAATGCTTGAGTTGACGTTCTGTTAGTGATAGTTTATTTGAACCACCTGTGATTTGTTCTTTTTTTAGCGATATTTTTACTCCAGTTTTCTTTAGATACTGATTGTAGATTATTAATCAGACCAGGAGTCAGAATGATACTAACATGATGATATGACATTTATAATATCATGAGTGATCTAATTACATGTTTTCGACTGGGACATCAATGACTCTCATGCGGCCACCAACACCTTCAAATAGCATTGTCTTATGGCTGAGTATAACAGCTGTTGCTCTATAATTAGCAACAGCTCCTCTTGTCACACGAGCTCGAAAGTGTATATCAACGACTGATTGCCTTAATAAATCCAAGTGTTCCAACGAAAAGTAATATATTGGATACAGCGTTGTAAAATCTAGCTGTGATATTTGAAAACCAGAATCAACATTTTGATCACGTCCCATAAATGACATTAAACGATGATATGCACATGCTACATGATTTTGATCAAAATTTAATAATATATCCTCAGCTGGTTTTTGATGTCCATCTATTCTCAGTGAAACCTCAGAAACACCGAGTTTGTCAAATATCACTATACTATGTGTTTGTGAGTTTACTTGTGCAGCATCTTGGAAAGCAACAAATATATGTCGCGGTGCAAAGACACCTTATTGTGATGCTATCTGCCATGTGAATAAACCATTAATTGTAATTTGAACACTATCTGTGGTCATCGTCAGCCATGATAATGTCGATTTACCACCTTGACTCATATAAAGAATAAACGTTCTTCTTCAAGTATTGTTGGAGTCACTACTGGCATCCTCAACGAACGTTTTGTCAGAATTACTTTACCAGCATCACCAGCAGGTCGCCAGACTGATTCATCGTCGGTAGCTTTTCTTACAAGTACAACTGTATGCTTGGCTCCGAAAATAACCTTTCTGACATTTCTGCAGAATCCAAAAATATGTGATAGCGGAATCACACATGAAAATCTTCTACTTCCATCTTTCAGCATTGATCGACGTGCTGCGAATCCTAAGTTGAATTCTGGATTAGCACCATGAACCACCGGCCACACATCGGCGTCAGCGGCGTTGACGAAGTTTCTTTGTCGTCTTATATTATACTGTATGTTGCTAGGGTGGTTAGAAGTGTCCTTGGCAAACATCATTGACGGACCAGCTGATCTTGAATAATCGTCTCTGTATCTTGCTAGACCCAATATGGTCGTTGCAACGTGGACGTCTTTCTGAACTGATTCAATATTTTTTCCGTCAATCATGTACGTAGCGCTGTCAAACAACGCCATAATGCCATTATTAACAAAACCAACAATTACATCAGCTCCATATTCAGTATTATCTGTTTTTAAGATCTCACCTTCTACTTCAATAAACGCTTCAGCGGGTAAGAAATATCTACTTGTATCCTGAACTGATTTGGTTATCGTGCGTCATAGAATAATATTGATAATCGCGCACAGATTCATCCTTGAGAACTGGCGCATCCATGTCGAGTGCGGGATCAGATACACCCTTGAACATCTTTATTATATTTGTTATCGTCTAACACGAAGACCACTTCCCTCATTCAGACTAGCGGTTATATTTTATTCTTTCTCTGATAGTCGTACACCAGCTAACTCTGCTAGTTTTTGATTTGCAGCTTGATTTATTATTTTACTAACGTTTGCAGGCATAACTTCAGTGCTGGGTAATTTTATTGGCTGAGGTTTTCGTCGTATTAATCATGCTAGTCTATCCGTGATTGCTGAAAATGCTTTACCAGCAACATCACCAACAGCACAAATACCTTTTTCAGGAACAACGTCAATAGCTTTCATTCCCAATTGCTTTGCAATCGGTATTGCTTTTGGGGCTATCCTTCTAAATAGACCCTGAACAACATCACCGAGTCTATCACCGTAGATCGCTTTATAGGTTGGTAATCTCGAATTTATCACCCTGACCATTGTCGGTCCACGTTGAGCATTATGTATAATCATCTTATTTTATTGTCACTGATCTAATTGTATACCCTTAATCACTGTGGTAGTCATCGGCGATTTCATTAATGAGGGACCGATACACATTAGTATCCATGATACCTCCTGTAAATAATCGTTGACAAATAGCAGCTGATTGATTGATGATTCCTGGGGATTTATTACCGGCTCGTTTTCCGCCAATCAGAATTTCTAGCCTGTCCACGTCGGCAAGAACATTGCTAGGGCATGGAGTAATAAGGCCACTTCCAATTGTTTCTCTCTCACTTTGTAAACGTAATTCCCTTCTTTGTCTAATTTCTTCAGATTCCAAATCTTCTTCTTCTTCTTGTTTTCTTGTTCGTTCAACCTCTTTAAATTTCGATTTTTTTCCCCATAGTTTCCTTGTTTGTTTGGCTTCTTCAAATTGCTGCTTCATTTCTTCTTCTCTTTGCCTCCTTGATTGTTTTTCTTGTTCAATATACTCATCTGATTAAGAATATTAAAATTATTAATATCTCTCTCAGTTCTGATTTGCGGAGTATAAGTAACGATGCAATATACATCCCTAATCCAATCGGCAGATCTCATTGTTTTAACATATTCGGGTTTTACATACTTATCTCTTTCATAATATCCATACGCGGCAATATCCATTACTTGGGTTTTGTCCCTGATAGCGGCAAGACCCTCAGGTGTGAATTTATCTGTGATGCTAGTTCTAATTCTTGGAAGAGGTTGTTGCTGATCTTCAGGTGGTGGTTGAGGAGGTTGAACGGGTGGTGGTTGAACTGCTTGAATACGGCCAGCAGCATCGACAGATAATGTTTCAAGAGTTTTCTGTGTTGCTTTGGCTGCTTTAACAATTTTCTTTGTTGGTTCGATAATTGGTTTAAATAATTGTTCTGCACCTCCTACAAATTCCACCTGAGACTCCTGACACGCTTGTAGTTGCTGCTTGACAGAATCACGGACGGGTAGATATTTTTTAATTGCCTCAAGTCGCTATCGAGCTATGTGAGATTCCATTATTGATATGATAATGATTTAATTACAGCAGCAGAGAGGGTGAACGACCAACAGTGAGTGTCCGGGTAAGAAAATATACACGCCATAGGAAATGAAACTAAAACGTCAGCGATAAAAATAACAAAATGAGCTAACCCCATTAGAGAGAATCTCGGTCGGTTAGAGACTTCAGTTTGACGTTACTGACCTTGTATTTTCAGCTTTTGTAGGAACCTTTATTTTTCAAACAAAGACAATTCAAGCAAGTCTGTTCACCCTCTCTGCTGCTGGCTGCTTTATCTTCCAACAATGAAGAAATTATCGTGGGAGACTTTAATACTGATTTCCTCTCTGATACTAACACTAAATGGCTACATGTGACACAACTACACAACCTTACACGGGTAATAAATACTCCCACGAGAGAGTAACAGCCGGTACTTCTACTCTAATCGACAACATCTACACTACCCATTTTGACAATCTCTGCGAGATAAACGTATCATGTTTCTCTATTAGTTGATCACAATCCTATATGTGCAACTCGTAAGTAACAAGGCGCAAAAAAAACCCCAACAAATAAACCCCCCAACGATTTACACTCCTATATGCAATACAAATGCTTTAAAAACTCTGCTGAAAATGAATTTCTCACGGAACTATCAAAAACATTAACGCATTAACTTTCTCTAACATAGACTCATATTATGACTTGTCTATCTGGAACCATTGTTTTCTTACTATCCTAAATAAACACGGCAGCATACGCATCAAAAGAATTAAACGATCAAAACGACCAGAATGGTATACTAACAAAATCGCAGAGGCACAACATAAACAAAACTACAATAATAAGTATAAAGATTTCACAAATAACTCACTGTCAAACGCATGCGCTTTTGTTTCAAATAAGCCAGCGCTTCAAACTCCGATAACAGATCCATCTGGAATCACTTGCAAGATCTAACTTCAACGAAACCTGCACCTCTAACTTCATGTGAAATTATAGTTGATGGCACTATTAATAGTGATGACCTCGATATTGCAAACCAAATGAATATATTTTTTTACTAATATATCCCAAACCCTTGACAGGTCTAATTTTACAGTCTAATATAGACAAACTTACTAAATTCGTGAATGAAAGGGTACCCGATCATGTTAGTTTTAACATTTTCTTAATAACAATAAATGACACTTTTCGATAAAACTGACACAAAAACAAATCAACGGATCTACATGGAATTCACTCCAAAACCCTGAAATTGTCGACTTTATCAATCTCAGAGTCGTTGAAAGAAATAATTAACTGTAGTTTCACTTCACGTAAATTCCCAGTCATTGAAGTTAGCAAAAGTATTCGCAATTTTTACGGGAAATGAAAAGAATGACCCATCCAACTATCGACCAATGTCTGTTCTATCTGTACTTTCAAAAATTATTGAAAAACATGTCAGCATGAATATTTTCAGATATCTTAACAAGTACCAACGCCTTAAATCACAATCAGGTTTTCGACAGCATCATTCATGTCAAACTGCATTGACGAAGTTATAGACCAATGGCTACTAGCAATCGAATCAGGACAACTTACTGGCGCAGTCTTCATTTTTTTTTAAAAAAAAAGCATTCGATTTGGTTGACCATTCGGTGCTCAGTTAAAAAAAAAACTTTCAGCCTTCAAGTTTTCTTCAAGGTTGATTGCACGGGTAAATATACTTCCGAACCAAGTCATATCATAAATTGTGTTCCTCAAGGATCTATATTGAGGCCCCTTCATTTTCTACTGTTTATTAACGACTTAGCCTTGTATCTAGCGCACGCTAACACAGAACTTTTTTCGCTGACGACTCTACATTGCATTCATCTGGCAAATCTCTTGACTCCATTAAAAATTAACTCAAATCGACCTCAATAATATATCAGTTTGGTGTCAATAAAACAAAATGCATATTGATATCTCTAAAACAAAATGTATGACAATCGCTACAAGGCAGTGCCTATCTACTAACATGCATTAACTTCTAACTCAAAATAGCTTAGACGTGTCTATTGTGAAAAACTTCTTGGTATCTACATTGATCAACATTTCAGCTGGAATGCACATATCAATCACCTGTGTGCAATGGTAATCAAAAGAATAACTCTGTTAAGATTGCTGTCGAGATTTTTTCCTCCCCAGTAACTTGAACTTTATATTTCCGGATATATACTGCCAATGATAGACTACCATACCATATTGGGGAGACGCATCTAATTATAATCTGTCCAGAACTGATAAACTCCAGAAAAGGGCAGCCCGAATAATACTGAAACTTCCTATTTTGACTCCCTCGAATTTTTTGTTTTCACGTCTGCAATGGCTACCCATACAAACACGTATTCTTTATTTTAAAGGAATCGTGACATACAAGCCTTTAAATGATCTTTCTCCAGATTATATCCAACCTAACTGAACAAAGATCAGCAAATACTGAGCGTACTACTGTATGGAATGCCTTACCCCCGAGAATACGTAATTCAAATTCCTTTGCTTCTTTTTAAATATCATTAAAGAAATTCCTTCTAGTCCAGCTGGAGTGACATATAAAAGCGTATGTATAGAAAACTTTATCGTTATGTACATAAATAATATGTCTAGGTCTTATTCGATATATATATATATATATATATATATATATATATATATATATATATATATATATATATATATATATATATATATATACTTGCGACTTACGCTGAAATGTATGTATCTGTGCGTAGAATATTGTTCATATGTAAATATATTTCCCTGTATAGTCACACATAGTCATTCATGTTAAATATGAATGAATGAGTGTGCAACGATACCTGGTTATGTGAATGGTCTTGTATTCTTTTTTTAACATAGCCAATTGCAAAAACTGACGACCAGATGGCAGATGGGTAAGTCATGACCAAATGTGTTATCCTCGTTAAAGAAAGTTTATTATTATTATTATTATTATTATTATTATTATTATTATTATACATACAATATAATATATTATATATATATATATATTATATATAGTTATAGAGGAATGGGAATTAGCATTACAACCCCTCGGGCATATTCCTGCATCCCATTTGATCACAGTATAAAGTATAAATACTCGTTTCACTGCATGCCATTTTACACGGTTTCACTGGGCATACCATTTTGCTATACGGAGAGTATTAAACTGGTGTTCTTGCATTGACATAAGGAAAGTACTAAATTGGTTTCACACCATTGACATTTGGAAGTAGAAAGTAAGCTACCTAAGCCTTTTTTGCGGAAAGTACAACTGGCACTGGTTTCCATTGCACGGATTTTGAAAACTGGTTTCTTGCATCCCATAATACGGTAGTAAACTGGTTTCACTGCATACCATTTGTTGGAAAGTGCATTAAATCCTAGACACATTGCATACCATCCACACACGGGATAAAAACTGAAACATTTTACACTTCCTCACCACGATACGAGAAGCTAAAACTGGTTTACTGCATCCCAACGAAGGAAGAGTAAAAAACACACCCCCATTACTATTGAACCAACGAACTGGCACTGCAAACACACACACACACACACACACACACACACACACACACACACACACACACACACACACACACACACACACACACACACACACACACACACACACACACACACACACATCAGTAAAGAGTGAGTGTTTATATTCACACTACACTACATTCACACTAATTGGCAAATTGAATAGGTTCTCTTTTCTAGAGATCTGGTTAGCCCTGAAAAGGGCTGTTTTTTAGAACTGCAAATGCACCTGGCTAAGTACTCCAGTCCTGCTCCCAATTGATGCGTGTGGTTGGGAGCGCAGAGGGAGGTTGATTGGCTTCACTATCCCACTCCTCAGTTTGAGGGATAGTGAACACTTGTTCCCTTCTTCTTCTTCTATTCAGCACCCTGGGATGCTGACGCCGAGGCTCCCACTCTTGCCTCTGTCTTTCCAATTCCACCTCCCAGTTTTCTGTCTGGAGGACAGCGACTCTTGGTACAGTTTGCCGTACTGCTACTGGTTGTGGAGGCGTTGTTGTCCTCACCTCAGGTTTGACCTCACATTGAGGCCTAAGAAATAGGTGAGGTAGTATCCCTCGCTTCTTTTCCTTCTCCTCTTCTTTCTTCTTTTTTTCCTCCTCTTCCTTAAGTTTGTCACTTTCTGCAAGCGCCTCCATAGCCAGCTCATCCAGGAGACGTCTGGCATATTCCAGGTGCATCTGGAGTTCTAGTAGTTTTGTGAGTCTACTCATGTTGTTGCAGCTGCTACGTCAACGTGGGTAACCAGACTGGCGATCGTACCAATTTATATACTTGAAGCACGGACGTGAAAGTAAACATTCCCTAGCACTCAAATTTGCCATCACATGTAACACGCGGACTTAAAAGAAGCACTCACGTTGACTTTTTTACTTTTTTACTTACAAACACAGGCAGACACGATTGGACAAGACAGAGAAACGAAGTGCTTATAGGCACACTTCTATTTTTTTGTAAACATACAAACACACAAATATTTTGTTTCACTGACAAAAGAAACGAAGTGCTTATAGACACACTTCTATTTTCTAATGATAAATTTTGGCAAATTGAATGAGTATGTCTTTTCGAGAGTATTGGGTAGCCCTGAAAAGGGCTGTTTTTTGTGTTCACGGAAGTAATGGCAATCTTTTTTTACTGTCTAAGATTGCGTCCCCGTCTGGCAGTAGGCTTTCCTATTGGACACGGTCTGCTTCTGCGAAAAGAGAAAGAGAATTCGTTGGTGTCTACTCGACAGTCCACAAAACCTTTGTCTGGTTCTTGTTGCTGCTGCTGCTGCTGCTATTGTTGTTCTTCTCTCTGCTTCTTCTGAAGTCTGTATTTCTCAGTCCATTCTTCTTGTTCTTTTTTAATTTCCTCTCTAAACATCTCTTCTATCAGACCTTGGACTGTGGAGAGCATCCTAACATTCTCTATTTCTTCAGGCTTCGGTATCAGGTTTTAGCCTGACACGATGCAAATTGACGTAAGCTTCGTTCAGCTGGGCTAGTCTGGAAGGCATCTTCATAGGTTGACGAGTCAACAGTGAATGGTCAGACTGGAGGCCCACCCGCTTTATATGGTTCAAACGCGGACGCGATAGAAAACATCCCTACTTGGTTTTAGTGTCGGAACGCTATGATAGCGAATGTCATGATGAGGGATAGAAAGAAGTCAAAGAGCATATATTCACAGTGTTTTTTTTTAAAACAAACGACAGACACATTTTTCAAAACACAACATTTTTTATTCAAGTAACAAGTAACAAGTCATAAGTCACAAGTAACAAGTAACATCAAACAAATTATTTTTGACAAGGTTGACAACGTTGTGAAATCATGTGAGATTTCCATTGATGGAAGTCATGAGGCCATTGATGTACACTACGTTTCCTAGCTAAAGACAAAAGATAGCCATAATGGTCACAAAACCATCGATCTACTTTCTCATCGTTTCTAGAAGAGTGATGATCAAAATAAGTCACTAAATGTTCTAAAGGATATCCAAGACTGCATTGATGAAGAAAATACAATATTGTCCACACACCATGGAATCTGTACCTTGTAATTTCACATTATTGTATCGTGTCGTCTGGGCATTTCTTCTCATAAAGTCAATGATATCGTCTTCCAAAGGGGGTAATCCATACGAATCAAAATATTCCACACAATTCTCTTGAGGGAAGTAGACGGCAACCCAGTGAGTGCCTGGAAGATGACTTTCGTCCGTGTTGATGACATAAGCTTGATGGTCTTGAGGTTTGCGATGGGGTAGTTCATCTTTAGCGCACACGACAGGATTCCAAGAAGCAGTATACGAACTATTGTTCAAAAGGTAATAAAGTTCCCAGGTATCCATGTTCTGTTGTGTTGTTTTTGTTTTCACAGGTAATGATAAGTCATCAATTCAATTCTGACTTTTTGTTTGAAACGATCTGTCAAGTATCCGTTTCTTTGCCTTGTCTCCGCACTCTGGGCTAAGAGAGCTTCGATGCGATAGATCTCTAGAGTAGTCAGTGGAGGACAGGAATGATCACGCAAGCCTTTATACCACTCATGCAATACGGTTTCTTCTGAGATGAGACTCCAAGCGTCGTCCAGATACTCGTCCAATTTTTCTTCTTGACTCATCATCATACATTTATCGTGTTGAATTTGACTGGGATGATCGTTTTGACATCCGTAACAATATTTCTTGGACAATTCCGTAATTGTATTAGCTAGGTGTTTAGCAAAACAGGACACTAAATGTTGTTCTTGTTCTGGCCATCTGGACTTGACGACTACCTCGTCCTCTTTGACTTCGTCTTGGGGTTCTGTTTTCACGCTATCCTCCCATTCCATGTCCCAAGATTCTCCACTGTTTAAAGAGGGATAGGAGTCTTCCATTGTGTCTAATAGTCTAGAATGACTTCTCTCAAACTGTTGATTTCTATGGTATTATCGAATTCAGCATACAGGATGGCGTTGACCGTCTCAGTGAGAGCTTCTGCAAACTGAAGTTCCACACGCAGTTGACCGGATTTTATAGGGTGGAAATGTCCCTCGTCGCTGCCTTGGTCTGGAGTGAAATCAAAGGCCCACAAAGTGTAACACGTGCATTGACAAAGAGAAGTAAGCAGGTTTAGAAGGGGAAATCATCCGTTCTTTGCCATCCGTAGTCTCGATGTCGCGCAGGAAATACTAAATCTTTTACGTTACACTCCATCAATCTGATAAAATCGAAATTTAATTTGACGTAAAAATAAATCTAACAGGTGTTACGTATCGGCTCGTTCAAAAGTAACAAAAGAAAAGAGTGAAGACAACAAGCTTTGCAAGTTTTTAACAAAATTAATTTATTTTCCTAGAAAACACGGTGAAAAGGTGAAAATATGAAATAGGGCTTACGGTTTGTAAAGAAAATCCAAACATTTATCCTAGTACTGAAAAAATACAAGTCCTATCACTAAATAATTTTAACTGAATCCAGGTTTGAATCTTGACGACGTTCCAAGATGGAGGACGATAACGTCAGATGAAGTCTTTACACAAATGTCCAGAATTTCACGTTGAACCACAATTTGTACTGTACTGTTCCAATTTAGAATGAATTTCACTGAATGTCTTTGTCCTAAACCACTTGTATAGTTCTCCATGGAAAAATAAATTATTTAAAAAGTAGATGAACTCCTATAACTGTCATCTGTAACAAGATACATCTCGAGCTCTACAGATGTAAAGAAAATTTAACTCTTTCCAGCACAAGAAAAATAATACCTTCTTCTCAAGGTATAAGAACGACTTTGACTATTTCACAGGGATCTAAGTGTTTAAAAACCAACCCAAGACGTCATTTCATGCATACGCACGAAGAACGCGTGGTTATTTCGCAATAAACAATGCAATTTCATGTGAGCCAGGAAATGACTTTGGCAATAACTAATCGTTTTCGCGTTGTGTTTACTTTAATCGACAAACCATGGCATGCAAAAATCGTGCCCATGCGAGTCATATTTACGTTCCAAATAAACACGATGTTTCCTTCAAAGATATCAGATCCTGTGAACATAATCATCATCATAATAAAATATAATGATACAAAAATTAAATAAAAAGAATTCAAATTTTAAGACACAAGTAATTAAATTACATGGTCGTAACACTTTCCCCTCTAAAAAAGGAAAGATGTATGTAATAAAGCTTTGTTTTTTACCAGATGTAAACTATACACGAGGTAAAAAAAAAATTACATAAGAAGAACTCTTATGAATTATACAAAGGTGTGTATGAAAATAATATTTCTATACACGGGAAAGTATTAAATTGTCGTTTCCTTTCATGTGCCCGATGTCAAGATTGTATTCTTGCAAAAATAACTTCACCTTAATAGTCTTTGATTTTTATTTTCCATCCTGTTGATAAAGTAAGGGGGTTGTGATCACTAAACACAACAACCGGAGAAGGAGCTGAACTAATGTAAACTTCAGAATGCTGTAATGCCAGCATTAAAGCCAAGCATTCCTTCTCGATTGTTGAGTAGTTTCTTTGGTGCTTATTTAATTTCTTAGAGAAATAGCCACTGGATGTTCTACACCATTCCTATCATCTTTAATCAATACTGCTCCAACCCCAACATCACTTGCATCCACAGATAGTTTGAATGGTTGACTGAAATCTGGAGCTGCTAGAACTGGTGCACTTTTAAGTATGGCCTTTAACCTATCAATAGCCTCTTGACATTTTTCAGTCCAAAGAAACTTGTTTTTCTTTCTCAAATAGTTTGTCAGAGGTTCAACAATATTAGAGAAGTTAGAACAAAATTTACTATAGTATCCAGCCATACTCAAAAATCGCATCAGTTGCTTTTACTGACAGGCACAGGAAATTCAGAGATAGCCTTGACCTTAGCATCTATAGGTTTAACTTGACCATGTCCCACAACATGTCCTAGAAAAGTTATACAAGCACGACCAAACTCACTTTTAGATAAATTAATAGGCAAATTTGCATCAGTAAGTCTGTCAAAAAATTTCCGAATCGGGGCTAGATGTTCTTTCCAGGTGCTGTTGTAGATGATGACATCATCAATATAAGCATCACAATTGTCTAGACCAGAGGTAATCATATTCATAAGGCGTTGAAAAGTACTTGGAGAACCCTTCATCCCAAATGGCATTACTTTATATTGACAGAGTCCATCTAGAGTCACAAATGCCGAAATTTCTTTTGCCCTTTCCTTTAGTGGAATTTGCCAAAATCCTTTCAGAAAGTCGAATTTGGTGACGTATTTGGCATTTCCAATTTTATCGATACAGTCATCGATTCTTGGTAATGGAAATGAATCTGTTTTTGTCACACTGTTCACCTTCCTATAATCAGTACACATTCGGAAAGTTTTATCCGGTTTCGGAACAATTATACACGGTGAACTCCAATCACTCTTACTGGGCTCTATAAAATCATTCTCCAGTAAATACTGAATCTCCTTTTTCAAGTATTCCTGTCTGAGAGGGTTCATCCTATATGAGTGTTGTTTCATGGGTTTTGAATCTACATTTTCAACGTCATGAAAAATTTTGTTTGTCCTTGTAGGTACGTCTGGAAACAAGTGCTCATATTCATAGAATAATTGTTTAAGTTCATCTTTATCTAGTTGTTGTAAATGAGAAAGTTTCTGGTCTAGATTTTCCATAATTTCCGAATTCCGATGATTTGTTGTTCCAAGATCAGCAGAATCCAACTGAATTCCTTCACTCAAATCCTCAGTTGGTGGGACAGGTACAACTAAATTAATTGCATAATTTACTTGGCTACCTCTTTCAATATACTAGTATTCTATTAATTTATTTAGATCAGGGTACTAATATTATAATTTAACTCATTCATTTTCTTCTTTACTTTGTAAGGGCCATAAAATCTAACTTGAAGAAAATTTTGAAGAATGAGCAAGAGTGAATGGACTCTATTACAGGACTCAAAACTTCTCTCAAGTAAAGTTCGGCGAAACCATATTTTCACTTTCAACTTGAACTGCTGCATGCCAAATTCAAGCATAACAAGCTGGAAAATTCCAGACAGAAAATTTGACCTTTGACCTGATTGGACAGATTTGGGAAGGTCAAATTGAGTAAAAAGCTTTATCAAAGTTTTTACTATAATATTCCTCAAAGGAATTGCCTCTGGGAATCTTGTTGACGCACACATAATGGTCAACAAATATTGGTTGCCTTACGTGGTCATAGGTAAGGGACCAACACAATCTACTATAATTTTACTGAATGGTTCGTCAAATGCAGGAATAGGTTGTAGATGAGCCTTAGGTATCTTCTGATTGGGTTTTCCTACCATTTGACAAATATGACAAGATCTACAAAATTTACAAACATCACTTTTGATTTTTGGCCAATAAAAGTGAGTCATGATCTTGTGATAAGTTTTATTTATCCCTAAATGACCAGTCAGAGGAGTTTCATGGGCCAAACTAAGTATTTCCTGTCTGTTAGATTTGGAACCACAATCTGATAGTTCACTGACCATTCGTCATTAGCAGGTATCTTGGGAGGTCTCCATTTTCTCATAAGAATTCCAATTTTAAGGAAGTAACAGACAGGTACTTCAGTAGCTTCAGTTTCACTAATGGCCCTCTGAAACAAACAGGACATCTCAGGATCTTTTTCCTGTTCGACGACAAGTGATTGTCGTTTGTCACCCTGATTAGAAAAAAGAGAATGAGTGTTCAAAAGAAGATCACTGTGATCAATACCTTTTGATTGATCCAAATTAGAAGTGAAAGTGACCTCATCAAAAGCCTGACCAATACATGTGTCGGCTAAAGGAATATTTTTCTTATCAAAATCATTATCAAAAGCTTTCTTTGCCATAGCTCTAGTAACTGCACAAGCTGGGTATAACTCGGGGTATTCTTTTTCAATAGGATCAACTTTCTGATCCATAGAAAGCTTGTCAGTTACAAGTGGATTAACCATAACCTTGTCTCCAGCTAGGTCGTTGCCTAGTAACAAATGAATGCCCTCAATGGGTAAAGTAGACACTATACCGACTGTCATAGGTCCTGAAACTAAGTCTAATGACAAATTTACAGAATGGAGAGGAACATTAACAAAGCCGCACTCTACTCCCTGAATGAGAACACTCTCATTAGAAAAGGACTTCTCAGAAAAAGGCAAAGAACCTGATAATAAAAGACTCTGAGAAGCTCCTGTATCCCTTAAAATTTTATTAGGGATAGGATTGGCCAAATCACCCAAGAGTGATATAGAACCCTTCGACATGAATGGCTTATTATTCTCCATAATAAAATCAGACTGGGGTTTATTAGACCCAACAAATGTATTGTTTTCAATACATGACCGTGACCTTGACCTCTTGGAAATAAGAGCATTTGGGATAGGTCTATCTTGATTCTGATGCCTATATTTCAATTTGAAGCAATCAGAAATGACGTGTCCTTTTCTCTTGCAATAGGTACACGTAGGAATAGACAAGTATTTTGAATCAAGTTTATCAGAAGCTTGATTTTTAGAAGTTGTGCCAGACTGAGTTTTAGGAGGAGTCGTATTTGGCTGAAATACCTTTCTATCAGTAGACTGCTGAGTGAAAGATTTGGTTACCCCCGGAACTTTATGAGTTAAAGAATACTTATCAGCAGCAAGAGCAGCATTTTCCAAGGTTTTGACCTCATAATCTTCAAGATAAGTTTTAACATCACTAGAAACACAGTTCTTGAACTCTTCAAGTAATACCAGTTGTTCGAGTCTTTCATAATCATGTTCAATTTTCTCAGCTAAGCACTATCTCTTGAACAACTGTTCTTTTTCTCTAGCAAATTCAACATAAGTGTGTCTAGTTTCTTTTTTATAGTTTCTAATTTTTTGCCGATAAGCCTCAGGGACTAACTCGTATCCTTCAAAATGCATTCCTTAACCAAATCATAGTCAGAACTTTGTTGCACTGACACTGAATGGTAAATATCACTAGCTTTACCAACTAGTACACATTGTAGTATCTGAGTCCAATACTCCCTTGGCCATTTCAAATTTTCCGCAACTTTTTCAAAACGAAGAAAATATTTGTCTACTTCCTTTTCACTAAAAGGGGGAACTAACCTAATAAATTTTGTAATGTCAAAACTTGAATTTGTATGTGAAGTGGAACCGTGCTTTCCCCTTGCCAGCTCCATTTCTTTCATTCTAATTTGAAATTCCCTTTCATCCTTCTCTCTTTGTAATTGGATTTGTTTATCATTTGTTCTTTCCTGTCTCTCTGTCTCCTTTTCTTCAAATTGTAATTGTTTATCTTTCTCTCTTTCCTGTGTCTCTTTCTCTTCTTTCTCAAATTGCAATTGCAATTGCTCCTCTTGTAATTGCAAAACACTTTTGTCAAAAATATTCTTCCCTACTAAATTATTGAATCAATATTTTTAATTTCTTGTTTGGTCAAGGAAGCTTTTGCTTCAGAAAGTTCGTACTTTCTGGCAAGTTCAAGCAACTCATCCTTCTTCAGACTATCCAACTGCTCTTGAGTTGGATTAGAAAGAAATATTTCCACTTTTGTTGACATTGTGAATGAAAGCCTGTTGTTTTCACTAAAGATTTCAAACAAAATATAAAATGGTACTTGGGATTTGAAAACTAGGGGAATTTAAATTTCAAAAAACAATTTTCTGAAATAATTTAGCCATATTCAAATATCCCGGACGAGCCCCCAATTTTCTTTTTGTTACGTATCGGCTCGTTTAAAAGTAACAAAAGAAAGGAGTGAAGACAACAAGCTTTGTAAGTTTTAAACAAAATTAATTTATTTCCCTAGAAAACACGGTGAAAAGGTAAAAATATGAAATAGGACTTACGGTTTGTAAAGAAAATCCAAACATTTATCCTAGTACTGAAAAAATACAAGTCCTATCACTAAATAATTTTAACTGAATCCAGGTTTGAATCTTGACGACGTTCCAAGATGGAGGACGATAACGTCAGATGAAGTCTTTACACAAATGTCCAGAATTTCACGTTGAACCACAATTTGTACTGTACTGTTCCAATTTAGAATGAATTTCACTGAATGTCTTTGTCCTAAACCACTTGTGTAGTTCTCCAGGGAAAAATAAATTATTATTTAAAAAGTAGATGAACTCCTATAGTTGTCATCTATAACAAGACACAACTCGAGCTCTACAGATGTAAAGAAAAATAAACTCTTTCCTGCACAAGAAAAATAATACCTTCTTCTCAAGGTATAAGAATGACTCTGACTATTTCACAGGGACCTAAGTGTTTTTAAACCGAACCAAAGACGTCATTTCATGCACACGCACGAAGAACGCGTGGCTATTTCGCAGTAAACAATGCAATTTCACGTGGGCCAGGAAATGACTTTTGGCCAATAACCAATCGTTTACGCCGGTCGTTTATCCAGTCGGCAATCTAAAATAATGCTTACGCAAGCCGAGAGTCATATTTGCGTTCTAAATAAACACGATGTTTCTTTCAAAAATATCAGATCCCGTGAACATAATCATCATCATAATAAAATATAATGATACAAAAATTAAATAAAAAGAATTCAAATTTTAAGACACAAGTAATTAAATTACATGGTCGTAACAAAGGCACAAATAAAAGTTGATGTTCACACAACCTCTGGAATTCCCGATTCGCTTAATTTCTGCAACCTATCAGAATAGGCGCTGTATTTCGTGTTAGACGGAGTTATTTTTGGAAACGACGTGTTGTTCCAAATGAAGTTCTTCACTTTCGTACACGTGACGGCTGTAATTGGATTGGTGAATAGAAAGACTAACAGTACATGGTCACGTATCAGTGTCCGTCAGCTCTCGTTATGTCCGAGATCTCTGTATCACATTGAATTACCTAAGAGGTTTGGCAGTAACGTGTACTCACATGAGAATTATTCGCGAGATGCGAAATAAGTAACACTTGTGTACGTGATATTTGTTTTGTGTGGCAGTATTAATCTCCCTTAATTAAATATATTTATATGAAGGGCTGTTATAAATTCTTAAAGTTCCGTTGAATATATTCGTCCAAATAAGATTCTTATATATCTCATAAATCAAGGTTACAAGACAGGGCAATTTTTGTCTTCTAAAATAAAACTTATTTCAATAACGATTCCTATTCTGCATTTTTCTCCATTTTGGCTTTCACCACAGTGTATATAACCAAAGTACATTGTACATATACGTTCACCTTATTGTGTAATTAGGAATAACAGAATACACGAAGACAGCGGTGGAAATTATCGTGAGCTGTTGGCTATGATTAGTAATTCCGGTAATTTTACACCTAGCGTTTGGCGGATGTGTAAAATGTTGATTGTTATTATTGTTATTGCGGGCGGAGATTTACTATAAATATACCCCAATCAAAGTATCGAGATGCTATCTACTGACTGAGCTTTTCGGAGGTTGCGTTAGCTGAGTCACTATTTATAGCTTTGTTAGATTTTAGTAATGATTTGTTGATTATGAGGAGTCGTTTTTATGAAGATCATACGCCATAATGTGTTTGGGACGTGTTTTGAATTACACGGCGTGAAGTTCTAATATTCGACATGGTTGGCTTACTAATAAGTCACACAAATGTAAAGCAAGAAGAACCATGCGAATGTGAAATTAGAGTTCCGTGATGTGTGGTCATTAGATGATTATAGAAGCTTATTTGTGGTATTTACGCGTTTAAGAAGCCTTCAGTTCACAACTACTGACGTCAAAGCCGGGCTCACGCAGATGTTTGATTCGCTCGATAGTGGGACTCTTTGCGTATAACACTTCTAAATACTTTTGCAACCCTTACTGTCCCCTGTAATTCAAAGTAGTTTAGAGCTGATACACGGACCTGCGAGTTTTTCTGTCTGTCTAATAATAAATTTTGTCTGGTATTCAATTACTGCTTTAAAAAAAATAAAGATTCATAATCTGCGTTTTTATCGATTCAGGCTTTCACCGCTGATCATATACCCTAAGTACAATGTACATAAATAATCACCTTATTGTGTACATAAGAATAACACCATACACAAAGTATCGAGACGCTATCTCTTGACTGAGCTTCGAGGGACTGCGTTAGCTCAGTCACTATTTATAGGTTTGTTAGATTTTAGTGACTATTTGTTCATTATGGGGAGTTGGTATTGGGAGAAGACTGCTTGACCAGAATAATTAGCCAATTTCTAGGAGCAGTATTTACGAGCCTTTATGACAGGATGAATTAGTTTCACAAAATGGACCCTCCCTAATTTCTTAACATTGGGGAATTATCTGAATATTTTCGGTAATTCTTTGTACTGGGCGCTTAGGTCGTGTTTTGTACTGCATAGTATGAAGTAATAATATTCGGCTTGGAAAGGTTTACTTATGAGTGATACAAATATGAAACCATGCAGGTGTGAAATTAGAGTTTCGTGATATGGGCTCATCAGGTGATTAGACAAGATTATTTGTAGAATTCTTTAAGAACCCTTTAGTTGACCACAATTTGTTGTCTTGTTGTTCTTATAAAGAGGGGAAGCCCAAGCATCAAAGCCGAGCTCACGGAAATGTGCTTGATTCGCTCTGTAGTGGGACCTCATGCGTGTAGCACATGTAATACTTTTGCAACCCTTTTTGTCCGCTACAATGTAAAGTACTTTACAGCTGATACACAGACATGCAAATTTTCTGCCTGTCAAATACTAACTTTTGTCTGATATTCAATTATTGGTTTCATTAAGCCTTGACACACTAGACTATTCGTTTCAAATGAAGGACAAAAAAGGCTGGATCTGATTCATATTAAATCACTGGACACTAGCATCAACTACGTCTTTAATTCTTCTAATTCCATATTCAAACTAAATCTTATAATTTTTTAAAAATCCAACAAGATTGAGCCTTTTCTAAAATACTGTCAATATGCCATATGGGACACTCTAAAAATTCAGCAAGAGTATGTACTGAAAAAGTATTTTCAAACTTGATGCATGTGTAAAAGACATCTCCCAAAAAGAATTAATTATCCTGATTTGAGTCTTTAGACAGCCTAGCTCAAACTGGCAGTGTATACACGCTTATAAATCGATCCAACTTCAAACTTAACAGACCCAGATCTGCCGTCGCAACATGACCTTGATCTACAGACGAGTTACGCTACGACAGATACCGGTCTTGGTTGTTTGCAGTTTGTCGCCACATATAAGCGAGTATAATTAGTTAAATTTTAGCAAGATGCCTCTAAATTGTGTTCCCATTTTGTAGATGTAGTTGTAAGTCGTCTAAGCACAGTGATTTTTTAAAAAAAAATGCTTCTTCAAATGCAGATACATCAATCATTATCAAACCTCCCAAATCGTAATCATCAGTAACTACTTTTCTTTTGGTTTTTGTTATAAAATATATTATTAATTTCGATTAGAATTATATTTGACGGCTATGTTAAGGATAGAAGGAGATGGCGTAGTTAGGATAACGCTAAAGATTTTACAATTGCGATCATTCCAAAAGGTGTAAGAGATCTAGCTGACCACCGATTTAGTTCTTATTTTAATTTCTTTATTTTCATCATTTATTTCTGCCATTTTTTCAAGCTTAGTTGAAAACTTTACACCCAGTAATGCAAACTCAATCTGCCCAATTTATCTGATAAGTCTGCCAAAATCTATCCTGACATCCAACATTCCTTCCAAGCCAGATAACCTCTGTGATATCAATATTGACGCTGAGTCCAGAAAATTTAGAATAGTAAAAACAAGAGATCAAGGACAGACTTTATGGCTTTACTATTACCATCTAGAGTAACTTTGTTCACGTGTACCAGTATTCCATTTCATTGTCAATACTATTATACCAACTCACGTCTAAATGCAATGTAAGTGTCATTTTATTGAATGGGGAGCAAGTGACGCGTACATCTTCAAATCAATGTCGTGGACATTATGTCGAAAATGAGCTGCGAACAATTCCTGCTCTGTCTTCGCTAGCTAAGGATCGTCAATCGGCTTCGTTCCATTTTAACCCTTGGCATATTTATCTATGACAGCAGAATACTTCTTTAAGTACAGTAAAACAAACAAACAACAACATAAAAAAACCCTAGAAATTTAATGTAGTTAATTTAACAAAAGCAAAAATATGAATTTTTTCGATCTAGTAATTGCACTCAGTTTAAATTTTAACTGGGTGTAAATACAGTTTCTATTGCTGAGGAAATCAAATACCCAGTTTTTTTTTCAAATATAGCTGATGTTTAAAGAGCTAGTGAACAAGCAAAAACAAAACCATGCAACTACTCTATAGAATAGCAAACAATGTGCATATTCCAATAAATGCACAGTTCCAACCGGTTAATCACAAAACATAAATACAATACTGTAGTAATGTCAGACAGTAAATAATAAGCGTTTAGAGCATAAATATGTTACTGTATACTTGCAAATCAGCAAATGCAAAGAAAATAAAAGGAAAAATATAACGATGTTGGCACTGATGGAGTGGAGGGTCGGGTAGATAAAAGACTTTAACATATCGGGTGGTATATATCCTAATACGTGTTGGAGATAAACACTGCTAAAGTGAAGTAGTGATCATGCAAATCTCTTAGTTGAATTATGTCCTGGTTGATTTCAGTCGAATGCACGTGGTTATCCATTAATAATATGGGGCAATAGTTTTATTATTCGATTTTTGAGAGTAACATTTTTGCTCATTCTTATAGAAAATGTTTTGCAGTTTCCAGTTCACTACATCAACATATGTATTACAATATGACAATTGTTTTTCTTTTTCAAAGATCGTCGTTTAAAAGCACTACAATCACTTGGAAATCTTGTGTGCTTTATTTGTGTTGTTCATTCTCTTTGATATTAATGGACTGGGACTTTTTCGAAATTCGTGTCCGACTTATAAAAGTACAACGAAGGTTGTTTCGAATTCCAGAGGGAAGATTCCATTCTGCAACAGACTTTTGTAAAAAGGAACCAACGTATATATTTGCCCTGGCGAAGGGAGTTTGGAGGTTTCTTCCATCACGAAATTGTCTATTATTTACCTGCAGGACACTTGGCAGGATCAACGCCCGCATGTATCCTGGAGCCATGCCAAAGTACATTCTAAAAAAGTTATCATTCGACCGCTCCGTTGGTAAAATGAACTTTCGTATATACTTGTCTTGGCGAAGGGCGTTTGGAAGTTTGTTCCATAACGAACTTGTCTACTACTTACCTGCAGCACACTTGGAGGGATTAACGCCCGCATGTATATTGGAGCTTCGACTCGATTGCTCCGGTGGCCAAAGTGGTTAGAGCGTCCGCCTTGGATGAAAGAGGTCGCGTGTCCGAACCCCGCCGAGTCATACCAAAGACTTATAAAAATGGTACTAGCAGCTGCCTCGCTTGGCGCTTAGCATTCAGAGGTTACCATTAGGACTGGTCAGACTGGTGTCAGGATAATGTGACTGCGTGGGACATCATGCTACATGTCTGCGGCATGATGCCCAAGTGCTAGAAATACTATAAATTACCACACTACAGACATCGTAGCGATATGACTAAAAATGTTAAAGCTACGTAAAAATCCAACAAACACACATTTATCATTCTCTGCTTGTAGCGCCTTGCTGAAAGTCTTTCCAATTTCGTTTCCTTCAAAATTCTAGCATATGATGTAGATTACGTTGCCCCCCCCCGCGATTCAACCTGCTTCAGTTTATATTTTTTCTACATCTCTGTCATACTTGGTGCAATTCCAAAATAATATTCCATATTCCAAATGAGGCTTTAGAAAGTGATGAAGAAGTTCCAATGATTTTCTGTCAGATGTGAATTTCAAAATTCGTACTTTGTCTGACCTTTACGTACAAATTTGTATGCTTATGTATGTCTGGTTATAT